>JBBPRI010000022.1:0-158427 GCA_038092955.1 Boletus pseudo-olivaceus
CAATGACCCCAACTCTTTTCCCGCTTGTCTCGATCCCTTCTTTTGGCCAACGTGCCGTGTGAGTGCATGGTCCCTGGAATGTTTCAAGTCCCTTTAACTTTGGTGTATACGGTTTGGATGCGAATCCCTAGGCGGTCGTTAGCACTTTACTCAGAGGACGAAGGTGACGGCACGCTGACCATGCACATGATTAGATGACGTGCGGCAGCCCTGTATACGCCATCTTTTTCGTTCGATGTGACGTGCCAGATGTGCAACTGGTCGTCCCAGTGGGCTTGTTTCACGGACGAGTCAAATCGACAATCCTTGCGAAGATCGGACTTGTCGTCAACGTATGCGAAATATCTGGAGATTATGTGAGTACAATACCAAGTGAGAACGAAGATTTTGACACACGCTTGTAGTTCCTTTCTTGCAGGAAACTTCTCTGTCCACGTCCACTCCTTCCAAAGCTCGGGGCGCGAAAACTCGTACATGGGGATGTCACTGTCGACACGGGCGCCAGGGTACCTGTTCCAGTACCAAGTACCACCAAAGTCAGAGCCAGCTTCGATTAACTTGCATCTGAAACCATTCTCGCGGAGGTGGATGAGGTGATAGATGCCTGCAAACCCCCCACCAACGATGATTGCGTCGTAGTTTTCTTCTGTCATGTGGACCCTTGGTATCGTCTGGTGTGTCCCGTATGGAGGCTCCTGGTACGTGTTTTTGTTTTATACCCGCCGTCACTCGTCCTTCGATAAAGTCTCACAAGTGTTTCAGCATCTCTCCTTGCGCGGAATTTCCGTGAACTTCTTTTCCTGTCGGGGATACCAGTCGTTGGCGGTGTATTAGTGGAGATAGAAGCACAACGCTGACATGGCGGCGGCGCCGGTGATTGCGCTCGCGCGGCGTTGCAATAGCGCTAACCAATTTCGCAGTGGGGGAAATACTTTATGCCGCCACGAGGCGAGGTCGAGACTCGAGGTCAGCAATGAATGCTTGAGGCAGAACTTGAATGAAACTCTACTGTACGTACTCTGTCTGCATGAACATCTCCTCAGTTAAACGTACTTTCCAGCTTCATTTGCGCCGACTATTGTAACACAGTTCGGTAGTGCAATCTCGTTCTTTTTGGTCAACAAGTTACCCGGTCCCCGTGTGGCCGTGCATGTCCTCACTTCATCTCGCGGCCGCATTACTCGGTGTTCATTGTCTGTGGATCTTTACAGAGATCCCCTGTATATGTATCTCCCCCACTGCATTCGTGTTGGGTTTTTCCCACCTGAAACAAGCGGCTTTCTTGGACGCTCTCTCAGTCCGCTCCCCTAATTCCCCCTGATCTTTGTTGTTACCCCGCTCCTTCCTATAGGTTCTCCAAAGGTCGGACGGAGGCGTCAATGCTCTTGGCAGGCCATCTCCTCCGGACCCACCCCTGACACCCACACTGGTGCCGACTTCGACTTCAACGACTCGGACGACTACGCCACGCATCCTATCCTAGGCGATACCACCTCGACATCTCCCGCATCGACCAAGTCATCCCTAACCGTGCGATCGCCTTCGCCGCAACCCTAACCCCAGTCCCAGTCCCGACCACATCCGTCTTGACAAACTACGATAGACTGGCTGGAAGACGAGGAGGAACAACAGTTCATGCATGCCGACTAATCCGAGGAGAACCTAACACATGTGTTACTTTCACATTTTCCGGCGATCGTCACTTTTCCGAAAGCCTAACTTCGGGGTGTAACCGCTCTTCTCAGCAACGTCTGATATTGAAACATTTTTGGCCATTCTCCTTGTCGCATGTGGGTGACTTGTCGTTTATGTATCCACAAGCACCTCTGTGACTTTCCAAGCAAGGTTTGCGCTCTGACGGAGTGGCATTTCCCGAGTGACAATAAATCAATACACGATGTATGTCCTTTAACTACTGATCCGTATTTGACTTCTTTGCTCACAGTTGTTTATCGTAGGGGGCCTGAAGTTCCACCATCACATATTGGCCTAAGAGTATAATGGCCCAATTGGTGATGGCCGTGCTTCTTTGACGTACCGTTGTCCGGCTTCCCGTAGGCATCCACGGGCTAAAGCCTAAGCATTCTCAGTGACTCCCTCTGGAAGCCTGGGTACCCGCGCTCGATTTCCTCCGCGATCTCTCGTTTGTAAACCGAGACACCCGCGATGTAATTGTATGTTTCCCGTTTCTTTCCGGGGATGTTGGCCCCATTGTACCAACCGTTGGCCAGCGGAAAGAGTGTGGCATCGTAGGATGCTTCGATCTGTTTCTTATAGCTCAGAGCAGCATGAGAGGTGGGCGTGAACTTGGTGATCCCGTGCTGGCGAAGATATTTCATCGTTTGAACGACCCAGGCCCCTTGCATTTCCACGCATGTCGGTCCATTGCAGAACGCGGTCGGTCCTTGGGGACCATATACAAAGTATAGGTTCGGGAAGTTGTCAATCGTCATCCCCAAACTTTTGAAGCCGCTGTGGGTTAGGAGTGGCCAAACGTGGAGAGTTCAGGAACTTACTAGGTGATCGTGCCATCTCGCCAATGGTCCTGGATCGTCTCACCGTTTAACCCACGCAGGTCCACATCAAGGAACGCGCCAACGTGGGTGTCGAAACCTATACATATCCATTTTAGCTATCCACTTGGTGCGATGGTTCTCCAGCAGGCGCACCAGTCGCAAGAACGAGCACGTCCAGCTCGTGCTCCTTTTCCGCCGTCTTCACACCTTTCGACGTGATCTCAATGATGGGATTCGCATTAATATCGACCAAGTCAACGTTGTTTTGATTGAAGATCTCGTAGAAATTTTGCTCTTGGCTTGGACGCTTGCAACCAAACGGGTGAGGTGGGACTGCGGGTGCTAATAGTTCGCGTTTTTGAGGGTCCTTGACCCTCTCGCCAACTTTCTTCCTCCAGAATGCATAGGCAGTGTCATTGCTGTCCTTGTCGGTGAAAAGATCTTGATAATTGGCGACTGTGAGTATGACGGACAATAAGTTTTTCGTGGCTGTGCTCATAATACCTTGGACGACATACGCCAGAAATAGAAAGCTCCTCGGTCCCATAAACCTTGGAACGTCGCTTGTCTTTCTTCTTCATTGTCCTGCATCATGGGTCGTGGAATCTGTGCGAGGGGAAATCCGGTGGATGTATTAGGAAGTTTTTGGTAGATCTCCTCGTATACTTGCTTGAAGTGGTCCTGAACCTGCTTGCTGATGCGATATTGGCCCATGGGTATTGCAAGGTTCGGGGTTCGTTGGAATACGGTAAGATGTTTAACCTAATCCGAGCGCGCAATTAGTGGATTATCATGACGGTGTTCCAGACCATGCGTACGTGTTGCCCGATCTCTTGGGTCACTTGTACTCCACTCGCTCCCGTCCCAATGACCCCAACTCTTTTTCCGCTTGTCTCGATCCCTTCCTTTGGCCAACGTGCCGTGTGACTCCATGTTCCCTGGAATGTTTCAAGTCCCTTCAACTTTGGTGTATACGGTTTGGATGCGAATCCCTAAGCGGTCGTTAGCACTTTGCTCACAGAGGACGAAGGTGACGGCACGCTGACCGTGCACATGATTAGATGACGTGCGGCAGCCCTGTATACGCCATCTTTTCCGTTCGATGTGACGTGCCAGATGTGCAACTGGTCATCCCAGTGGGCTTGTTTCACGGACGAGTCAAATCGACAATCCTTGCGAAGATCGGACTTGTCGTCAACGTATGCGAAATATCTGGAGATTATGTGAGTACAATACCAAGTGAGAACGAAGATTTTGACACACGCTTGTAGTTCCTTTCTTGCAGGAAACTTCTCGGTCCACGTCCACTCCTTCCAAAGCTCGGGGCGCGAAAACTCGTAAATGGGGACGTCACTGTCGACACGGGCGCCAGGGTACCTATTCCAGTACCAAGTACCACCAAAGTCGGAGCCAGCTTCGATTAGCTTGCATCTGAAACCATTCTCGCGGAGGTGGATGAGGTGATAGATGCCTCCAAACCCCCCACCAACGATGATTGCGTCGTAGTTTTCTTCTGTCATGTGGACCCTTGGTATCGTCTGGTGTGTCCCGTATGGAGGCTCCTTGTACGCGATTTTGTTTTATACCCGCCGTCACTCGTCCTTCGATAAAGTCTCACAAACGTTTCAGCATCTCTCCTCACACGCAATTTCCGTGAACTTCTTTTCTTGTCAGGGCTATCAGTTGTTTGCGGTTGATTAGTGGAAATAGAAGCACGACGCTGAGATGGCGGCCGTGATTGCGCTCGCGCGGTGTTGCAAAAGCGCTAACCAATCTCGCAGTGGGGGTGGAGGGGCCGGACATACTTTGTACTGCCACGAGGTAAGGTCCAGTTAGCAAGCAATGCTTGAGGCAAAACTTGAATTAGACTGTACTCTGTCTGCATGATGTATCAGCTTCGATCGAGCCGATTATTATAACACAGTTTGCCAGTGCAATCTCGTTCTTTTTGGGTAGGTTACCTGAACCTACCTCAGGCCTCAGGCTCGTGTGGCCGTGCACCCCCCCTCGGCAGCACTACACGGTGTTCATTGTCTTGTACGTTTTGCCGTTGGATCCGTGTCGGGTTTTTCCCACCTGGAACAACTGGCTTTCTTGGCGGCCTGGCGCCAAAAACGCTTGATTTTGAGTCGGGGGTGACAATGATTCTCCGCACTTTTGCCAAGGTCGTGTTCGCTTCGACAACATATCCACACTTCCATCCTTTTATGTAGTGGCCTGTACCAAACGCCACGGTGGATTGGTAACGAGCGACGCTCGCGGCGGTTTGTTTTCCTTCTCTGGACCGATTATAGTTAATGATGGAGAGTATGTGTGCCTCGCCTTACATTGACAACGGCGTGTTGTGTTCCCCGGCACCTCGACGACCTCCTAGTTCAGAAACCTAATTGTTCAGCTGTCCGTCAGCAAGGCTAACCTACCTTATTGGCAGCATGCAGGGACCTTCGCACTATTGGTATTATTGGCTTGAGTACTGCGAGACACAAGCGGTTTGTTTTCCCGCATTGTCTTGCTCAATGCTGTCCGCCAGGGGTTGTTTATCGTTATTTGTGTGTGGTTTGCCATTGTGCTCATCGTTGCTCTTGTTTCCGCGACGACGGTCAAAGCGACGAGTTTAATCTTGTTCCCCCCTTCCACAACGTTCCCTTCATTCCATTTATCATTCTCAAACTAATTCTCAAACATCCAACCTCTTCTTACATTTTTTCTTCTTTCCGACGATGTTGATGAATCAGATTCTCGACTCGTCCAATTCGTTGCGCGACCCAGACGAACGCTCACGCCCACTCAAACGTTCCGCCTCTGTCGTGTCTCTCCCAAC
Organism: Boletus pseudo-olivaceus; assembly: GCA_038092955.1. Lineage (NCBI taxonomy): Eukaryota > Fungi > Basidiomycota > Agaricomycetes > Boletales > Boletaceae > Boletus > Boletus pseudo-olivaceus. The sequence goes on from JBBPRI010000022.1 coordinate 5,338, forward strand.
CCCTCCCCGTACCCATCACAAACGCTCACGATCTCGTGCGCACTCCTCTTTGTCTCACCGTGATTCCGACGGCAGTGGCAGTGCCTCAGATCTAGACGACGACTTCCATAGCGGTTACGCCGGACGTATCAAACGAGTCAAAACGAGTCGCAACAGCAAGAGCGTCAGCGACAATGACGAGCACTCTGAAGACGAGAGTCCAGATTACAAAAAGCGTCGCACGCTTGGCATCCTCCCCGGTCACGACGAAGAGGAGGAGGACGAAAACGCGTTTTGGACTGGTCGGGGTGGTTCGTCATGTGGGGAGAAGCAGGAGAAGAAGGTCGCACGGGCGGACGAGACGAAGGAGAGTTCGCCGTCACCTGCAATGCTCCGCTATCGCGTAAAGGCCCCCGTATCGCCACCACCGTCGAGAAGGGCGCCATCGATCCAACCTGCACGCGCTGCCTCCGTGGAACGCGATGGTTCTTTGACGGGCTCCGTTGGTCCTGTTACTCCGCCACGCAGACTGCTCCTTCGTGCCCCATCGCCGCCTGCCGCCGACGGGTTCCAGACTCCCACGAAATCCAAAGCTACCAAAATTTGGCCAAAGCGTGATTCGCCAAACAACCCATTCCTTATCGATTCGAATGAGAATGTTAAGCTACGCTCAGAATGGGATAGTAGCGACGACGAGGAAGAGGTCGTTGGCGAAGCCCGGGTACACGAAGGAACGCCTACTCCTACATATGAGGAAAAGCCGACGATCACATATGTCTTGTGAGTACCACACCTATATGGACGTATCATGATTTCTCATTTTTGATTTTCCAGCCGTGGGCAAAAGGCAACCTTCCATAACCCCCTGTACGGACTCTCTCCCGATGTGGTCGCCGCCTCTAAATTACCCATCGATCACCCTGATTACGAGGCGGTCGAAGCTTGCCCCCCAAAGAAATTGTTCGCCTCTACTGGAAAGCGAAAGTCCCGGGATCGTAGTCGCGAGAACTCCTCCACGGAGGGTGTCAAACGTGCTAAGGTCCAACGGTCGAAAGATGACCATGACGAGACCTCGGAAGGTGAACAAAGTGGCACCGGAACTGAGTCTGATAAGAAGCTTTCTCCCGCAGACGGTGCTGAGACGGAAGGTGTCCCATCCAAACCTACCTGCGAGGTTTCTTCGCGCCTGGTCGAGACTGAGGTGTCACAAAGTGCGCGTGAAGGGCGCGAGCGCAGAGAGACGGCAGCAAAAACTCGCCTAGGCTCCAGAGATGGCCTCCGCGCCGGTGCTATCTTTACCGAACGGGACGAACCCGCACGCCGGGCCATGGGACCTCTTCGGAGCGCATAAGCTATGGAAAGTTTGAGCGTGCCCCGTTTTCATTCCCTCGTCCTTGGTTGCGTTTTATTCATTCATTCTTGTATATACTGTGTCTCTTGTTTGCCTAACCGTGCGGTCGTTTTTGCGATACCTTGTTCTAGTCTTGCGCACCTACGGATGATGCTCGTTCTCGCCCGCGTTACCTTACCACTTCCCTCACTTCCTGCGATGCCCCCCACACCTTTACGCGCTCTACATCATGTGCGACACCATATCTACCCATGCATCAACGTGTACCCATCTAATCCATGTGTTCCATATTTCTACACTCGCACTTGCAAACGCAAGCATATCATACACGCTTAGCAAGGTAATTCAATTCACCATCACACGCGCTAATATCGATAATCGAAAGCGAGCTCGACGCTATCACCGGAGTCTGGAGTCCTCGGACAGGAAGGACGCTGAGGCTAGCGCTCGTGGAGGTATCATCTCGGTTGAATATTCTTGCGTAGCTCGGACTCACGACACGACGAACCATGTCTCATTCTGCTGTCGAGGTTTGAAGGCGATTTGTCGGCTATCGCTGTTTCCTCCCCCCCAACTATCATCATTCGATGCCGCAAGAAATTGAGGGCCATCAGACTTTGGTGGAGCAAGTCGCAAATATATTTAAACCCCCCCCCCCAGTGTGGTGCGCGAAAAAGGAATAGCGTGGTCGAGTCAGACGTCACGTCAACTGCGCCGGTCACCGTGGATCGTTACATGACAGTGATACCAGTGTCTCCCACTTTGGATGTGCATGCCTTCGTAAGTGGCCTAATCGCGCGATGAGAGCGACTTTGAACGGTTGGGTACAAACAATGGGTCGGACATCACATTGATTACACGTAGACGAGGGTCCCGAACCGAACAAGAGACATACTAGGATAGGGAGAGATGGGACACACACACGCTCTCTCGTCGCTTTTCTGAACACGAACTCGATCGTGTAGAATACATTAGGGAAAGGGGGGGGGAGGGGAGGAGGAGAGGGGATTCAGATAGAATGGGGTAGCAATGCGATGAGAAAGTCGACATCGATATATATAGATCTGCCATGCCATGCCATGCATGGGAGGGGGGTAGACTATCTAGACTATCCCGACGGGGGGGACGGAAATGATAACGATTCGAAAGAAGAAGAAGAAGAAGAAGAAAAGGCATGGTTGAACGTGGAACAGTTCGTGGGGCACTCATGCACCTTTAGGTGTACGTTTCTCCGCGAGCTCGGCGGCGAGCACAGCGTCTGGGTCGCGCCCTGCCACCTCTGGGAGGAGAAGGGTGAAGCCTGTATTATACCGTGAGAAGTCTGGTACGAAGAAACGATGGGAGCGACGGGGCCACTCACCGGCGCCGAGGACACAGCACGCAAAGAAGACTGTCGAAAACACGTGCTGAGCACCAGCAAACACGCGCGAGAGAGAGGTGGGAAGGGACTCACTCCAAAGTACGGCAGGCGTCCCGATGGAAGAAGTGAGCGTGTTAAACACGAGCGCGGAGATGATCGCGCCCGCTTTCCCGCATGCAGCCGACATACCATGTGCGAGGGCGCGGTATTTCGTCGGGAATACTTCGGCGGGGTAACACTGTCGTGCCGCGCCTCAGCGTCGATCAAGTGGGGGGTACTGGGGGTACTTACATATGTTGTACTGGTCATCGTGCAAGGCGCTGTGAGAGGATACCGACAACGTAAGATGGCTCAGGTCGACTCACGAGTTAGCTCCAAAGTTGAAGAAGAACTGAGCGCCAGGGGATGGAGTCAGTGCATGTATAAGATACGAAATGCCTAGACGCACTTGCAGGAATGCGAAGCAGACGATGAACGACGCGCTGTCGAATGTGTTGAACTTGGCTGCCAAGATGGCCACTTACGATGGTGCAATTCAGACGAGATCACACCAGGTGGGAAAGAGGAGACTTACAGAACAGCGCTGCCATGAGGAATCCTTGGATTTGGATGACCTTACGGCCGAGCTTCTCGATAGTCAATACGGTGACATAGTAACCTAGCCACGAAAAGCGCTGCGAATCAGAAACCGCGCTAATAAGCAGAGTCAAAACATCCACCAGGTACGAATCCAAGCACGGTAATGATGATGTTTCCAGTGGAGATCTTGAAGAGTTTCTCCCATGCCGTGCCTGTCTTGCCAGCATATCCGATCTCCTGAAGCACGACATTTTGGTTGAGGTTGATACCATAGAATCTATGATCAAGTAATTCTTCAACTCATTGATCTACTTCCACGAAAACGAAACCTACGCGATGTCCAGCAGGAACCAACAGGCACATGTTCCAATCAGAATCTTGGCATGACGCCACTCAGACATGTATTCCACGAATTCTGACGACATGTGAGTCGTTGAACATGTGAGCAATGAACCTGATTACCCTTGAAATGTGATTTTTTAGAGTGCTGATTGTCGTGCACATCATCCTCCGACCCGTTGGGTGTGACTTTTCTTTCTTTCAGGTCTTCGGTGTCATTATTGATGTGTTGTGCCTCTTCATAACGTTTTGACTCGGGGAGTGTCAAACGTTGGTATAGCGTGCCAAAAGCGGGCACAAGCGAGACACCGACGGCGATCCTCCATGCTGGGAAATGGATACGAGATCAATACGGAGTCGTAGCCGAAGTGTAGCAAACGTCAACGCACCTCCATCCACTTTAGATATCTCACCCAAGTCATTCATAACATGCTTGTAACACGCTAGAACGATGATCACGACCAAGCTTCCCACCAAGCTTCCCCAACCCTGGTTGGAAAAGATGTACGCTAGAAGCGTGCCACGCTTACGGATCGATGCCCGATCGCTGGTGACGGAAGCGGACATGGGGTAGTCCCCTCCAACGCCGATGCCAAGGAGAATGCGGAATGCAGATAAGTATAACAGAGACCCATCCGGGGAAAGGTCATCTTCGGAGGAAATTCATTTCATGTATCAATGGATACGGGGTGGACGCACTGGTTGGGCATGAGATACAGAGGATGGTTGCCAGGATGATCAACATCAATTCTTTCCCATCTTGGGTGGGTCAGCTTTTCATTAATCCGGAAAGACAGAACGAGTGCTCACAAACGGCTTTACGGCCCAATGCACCCGCAAGATAACCTAGATGAAATATGATGTGCGGGCAAAGGAGCACATACGGTCTGTGTGCCTACCGAAACTAAATTGACCAATGACGCTGCCGATGTTCGCTGCAGCCTTCAACAGACCTGAGAGGTTATTGGGAAGACTGTTTCCTCCATACAACCTGTATTGCAACATGGTTGAAACAGGCTGGATGAGAGACACAACTAAGCGACTGCAGTGTGGGTGTGTGGGGTTGCGCTTACGTTGATAATGAACAAGTCATAGGCTGATTCGGGCTCGGTAAACGGATATTCAATCATGAAAGGGTGGTCGACAAACCGTCCAGGAAGAACCCAACCTGCGGAAGCGAAGAATATCGTCAGAAGCCTTGTCGAAAGTGGGGAACCATACTCACCCCAGCGATGCCCAACAATTTGACCTCTGCGCGAGTCAGATAGAACGGAGGCTTGTTGCCTGCATCTTGTTCGTAGAGTTCGAGAGAGGATTTAGGCTTTCCGTCAGCGACATCGACCATGGCAGCTATTGGGAAAGATAGCGAGGGAGAAGAAAGACGGTATGAGATAACCAACGAGCCAGGGTCGGCGACTGCACATGGTGGACACTTATTATAACCATTATGTACTAGCCCGGGTTCTGGGGTTACGTGTGGCCTGACCGTGGCTCGTTCATCAAAATATCTCTTTCGAGAAAGCTGATTAAGAACGTTCGAGGCACTCTGCTGTCAGAAGTCGCAAGCGATGGATGAAAACGTTGGCCGCTTCGTCCCGGTGATCGTCAAGGCGAAACGAGGGAGGCTGGCAGATCATTCAAGCTGTTCCTGCTGTCGACCCCGAGCAGTCAATGATGATTAATCCGGAAGGTCAGAGATCCATATATACCTGTGTGCGGCGCTGGCATCGACATGTCGCCAGGCCAACGTTCATATCTAAGATTGTACTCCAATCCGGATCACCGGGGGACCGACTCGGAAGGTCCAATTTATTTGTTTGCCCAACCCACTCATCATGCGCATGTCCGACCTTCGTACAGAAACTGTCAGAAAGTTATTCCACGCCAGCTGGCAAGAAAAATGATACGCTGATATGAGGTGGTTACAGCGGTCCTGGGTGGTCGGGGACTGGTCGTTACCATGATGCTCCCGGCTCAATCGCCATCGGTATATCGATGATTGGCATATGGAGCGAGACCCCAAGCGACGAACGTTTTCTAGAAAGCGCGCGGCGTCAGCAACATTCGAGGAGTTTGCGATATTACTCTCGCGTGGTCTTCACCGGTATCGTACTAATCGTCATGTTCTCGGCGACTCGAGGTCCCCTCATCGATTACTAGTATATGTCCTACTTCCTGCTCAGTGCGACAGCGAAATTTATCAATCAGCCCAGACCCAGACCCAATGACTTGTGCCAGTGAAGGCTGGGCACCATCCTCATGGCAAATGGACTGCCATCATTCCCTGTGACCGGTCCATACGTCAGGGAGGATAAGGACGAGGTCGGTGATTCGTCCAGCCATGATGATACCTTGTCGGGATTTGTGAACTGCTGGCTGTCACTGGAGAGATCAGTTGGCGTCTTCATTGTTGCCGAGTGACTTTCTCGGCTTTCGGGCATAGGGCAAAGGTGTAAGATGGGGTTTGCGCTTCTCGACAGGCATTCTGGATCATGATGGAAAATTAGGTTTGGTGGTATGGACATCTCCTGAAACGTTGGTTTTTATGATTGACATGGAGAACAAGTCCTCATGATGTATATTGTCCTCCTCAACTCAATACATTATACATTATTATTTGATTTTCTACTTAGTCACTGACCCATTATGGGATCCAACAAACTGTACTGCACATGGTAGCAGAGACTCGAGAGAGCGCGTCTGTCATATTCTCCAACTTTGTGAGCGACATGCGTGATGGAACAGATCTGAACTTTATCGCATCCAGGACACAATTCATGCATTGATTTTGCGCCATGAGGAACTCTGGAAATCGTTTGTGGTCTCATCATGCTCTTCCGATGGTCCTTGCTACCGATCGATAGCCTTGCGGGAGCCTCAAGCTCGTGGCGGCCGACGAGCTGCATTACTACGCCGACTTGTTTGGGAGGTACTCCATTTCTCTTTGATGGACCGTTGCTCGCGGAGTTGTGTGATGCGAAGCTGAGTAGGGATGAAGACGGTTGGTGAGTGAATGTGTAAGGTATGGCGAGTTCTCGCGCGCGCGCTGTTCGAGGTATGCAAAGGAGGCGTAACATGGTCACCGTCGTGTACGGCAGGTCGATTAGCACCGTCAACACATCTCAGGCTCGCAACCACGATCCATCAAGCTTCTACGAAATCAACCATGAATCACCCCCCACACACGTACAACACCCACTCACATCGATGCAGGAACAAGTGCGTCTTGGACGTTGTCGACGTCGACACACCTCCCTTGGGACACCAATGCACCGCTGGCTCGACGTCCCGGAGCCAATCTTAGTCCTCATGCGGTCCGAATGTCTATGACCCGCTGAAGCCATCCACTCTGCGTGTCATGCGTGGATGAACCGGTTCGCGTTGTCGGCGGAGTTGCGGGCGGAATGCAAGGCCGCAGAGAAGGCGTACAAGGTCGTCGCATCGAGGAGGAAGCGATCGGCGAGATAAGGTGGAATGGGGCGCGGAGTGTGAATCTCGCTGAGGAACCCCAACGTGGGTTTGTATTTTGCGACGCGTCGGGTAAGAGTGCTAGTGGTGCCTCGGCACGTTCGATTGATCGTTTCGAACGTCACGCGTCATAGCGTCTGAGATTCCGCGCAAGGCCCACGATGCCGTCGAGCGCTGTCCAATGTCCATGCGTGGAAGGCTGCGCGTATTGTAAATCTCTGTCTTTTCTTTTCCTTGACCCGCATTCCGATCCCAAACACGACATCGACTCTCCCCAGATATCCACAACACGAAATGCAAAGAGGAGAACAGGTAGGCGTCCGAGTCGGGAGTATCGCTCGTCCTACGCGGGCTTGTCAGTCCAGAAATCAACCCGGAGAGTATTCCGGAGAGGGTGGATGACTCGGAGACAGGATTTGATACGCTTGTGAAGACAGAGTATGCGCGGGCTGTGGATGGGTTGGAGGTTGGGCACTGAGTGGTCCGAGTGTATGCATCAGTGTGATTTGGAGGGAGTAGGATGTTCAGTGCATGCCTCTTCGAGGTCACGTGTCTCACACAGCACGTGTGCGAATCGATTACGGGCGAAAACTATTTTGTTACATAATAACATTATAATATAATTCAAGATTTGTACTGCACAGTATACTTGACAGTATGCGAGAATAAGGGCGAAGAACGTGGGGACGGGGAGGCAGACCAGAAAAACCGATACATCTGTACTCCCTCTCGCGCGCTCCAAAAAAAATTAGTCGACGACAGTAGTATGAAAGCACAGCCATCGCTAGGGACCAACTATTTCGCTAACAGATGTCTCATTCCCATCAGCTTCAGAGGTCATGGCCATCCCGAGCTCCGACATACGGATCGTCGGTATCGTCGGAAACTGAATAGAACTCGCGGACACCCCTCCGTATCCCCACTTTCTCGCGTTCAATCTGTACAAGTTATAATCAAGCAAGCAAGCATGAAACAATCACCCACATGGCAAGTAGAGAGTTCACATAGGCTGTAAGATTAACGCGTCAGGGCATATCATCCATCTTTATCCAACAGATACTTACACGGACCGATGAACATCACCGGGGCGTATCCGGTTGTCAAGTTCGGGTCGACGCTCCACTGTGACAACCCTCGGTTATAACTTTGCTCGGAAGACAAAAGAATAGCTTACAGCGATAGCGATGGCTAAAGCTACGGTGCTGATGTACACTTAGTGTGGTCATCGAACAAGACAGGATCACTCACCTCGTCAACACGCCCATATGAATCGTCACTACAACCAGTCGTTGAATCCCGCCCCCCCTCCTACAGAATGATTAGCTTATAATCACCAAGGTTGCACCCGTCATCCAACCTTTTGACCCCTGAACGCCCGGGACGGAGATAGAAATACACAGAGACACTAATTAGAATGTCGCACGCTAAACCCAGAAAGGCATATAATCCAGCGAACTGAAGCAGGAAAGGTGTCAAGACGACGCGATTTCAAAACAGTAAGAGCACAGACCAGTGGTCGAATCAGCGCCGATCCGGGCACGCTGTTTGGTTTGGATAACAGCGGGACAGAGAAACAAAACGGAACTCACCCCAAAAAGCTGATAACTATGATGTGACAGTCAGGAGACGAAATAGAAAAAACATGGGCTACCTACTCATCCCGAATACTATACCAAGATAATCAATGAACAGACACAATCAGATGAGGGGTGTCACTCACAGAATTGCGAGAAACTTAATAGCCACTGGAAAGAATAGTGAGTGAGGCAGATACCCTCGTAACGGCATACACACCACTAAACCCGTGATCGTTATGTTCTTCTGGCTTACTACAGTGAACTGCTCAGCAAGATCAAACGTGGATGGTAATGACTACGAACTTGTCCACAATCTTTTCCCATAGAAACTAGTTCGTGTCAGTCAATGAACATCACTCGCCAAAGTTGACGCACCTTTGGACAATGAATGGGATCGTCAACTGCCGATGATTTATCAGTTATTGGAACACGTCACAAACTCTCACGGACAGCATACCGTCGTTGCAAAATTCAACAGTTGTTGCCTGCATGATGTTCGTGGGAGACAACGACGAATCATTGGATGACGACTGACCAGGTGATCGCAAGCGTTGGATCTGTACCATGCGATGTAACGAGAGTCAACCACATAAGGAAAACCAGCGAACACACGTGGAGCGAGCATGTCATACTGCATGCACGCTCTGAGCCATTTCATGGGAATGCAATGGACGGGGACCCTTCTTACCACATCAGGATTACCTGGACATCGATGCGCGATGAGCCGGCCACTGGCTTCGTGGCAAAAAGGCGACGCACCAGGGACTTTAACAGCAACATATCGCGCGGAAAATCGCGGAAATAATTGTAGAATTGGCCGAGAGCAGTGCCATACAGACTACTTCAACGGGTTAGCTATGGACTTTTGGAAATCAAACGGTCACAGACAACAATGAGATGGTCAGACCTTCAGCCACGGGGAGACGATCAGAAAACGACGGATCAAACCCACAGCGGATCACAACTACTCACCGATGAAACTATTTGCGTTTGGCGGTTCGATGGAAGATTCTGCCATGTTTGAAAGCGCCGAGCTTGACGCCTTGAAATGGTGAAAAAGAGCAAGGAAACATGAAGCTGCACTGGCAGTGTAATACTTATAGGGACTTGGATGAATCGATGATGATGTTCAAACTAAGCCTTTCTTGGGGTGTACAGGTTCAATGCAATAATTATTGATGCGCATTCCTCGCGGGCATAGCACGTACGTCTTTCGCGTGATAGATATATCCTCACCTGGTAAGTAAAGCAATTCAAAAGTTGGAGAAACATTCTTCCTCTTTGTTTTCGCGGAATCTGAATCACGAGGCACACCGACCCTTCTGGACCCGAACCCGGCCCTCTGCAAAGTAGACGAGTAACGTTATCCGAGTCGCTTCACGACCGTTGAACAAATCTTTTGCAAGTAACGAACTCTCTTTGACCCCTCTCATTGGCTGATGAACATCTAGTAACCGACCTTAAAAAGTGTTGTTACAGCACAAACCCTGACCTATTCCAACAATGGATGTCTCAAAATCCTCGAAAACGCAGCGTTCTCGTGTTTTTCGTGTGTAGGGCCACTTGAGCTTGTTCACCCTTCAAGATCCGTTTTTCTAAGCGCTCAATGTGGGCTGCTCAATGGGCAGGAACTTATCAGGGAAAGTGTCGTACAACGGTGCTCCGGTCCAATCAAAGTCCTTGCTAAGCCCTCACGTAGGTTCGCGAAAGCCCTCAGAAACGCAACGTAACAATTGCTTTCTCCTGATCAGTGACTTGGCTCCACTTTGTTCTAGTGGGAGTTACTGCATACTTACATGCAAGCCTGAAAGTTGATCAAACGTTCCTGATCGAAAAAGATACCCGTGCTGACTGTGTACGAGAGCTTCTTTGCTCAAGGCGATATCCTCCTCGAGCCTGGGGTTTTCGATACCACACAGTTGCTTGTATCGGGTGGTGAGAGAAATTACTCATTGAAGTCGTTGACATTGATCAATTGGGATGACCTCGCAGGGAAATTTTCAGTGCATTCCTGTTCAAAGACGACGGCCTCTTCCGGGTCGCTTATCATGATCATTAACCCATTCCGAGTCAGGGGTCACGGTACCGGATCGAAGAACTTCAATACCCAGGTAGAGGTTGGAACTCAGCTTCTCTGTCTGAGATAATGACCTCCTCGAGGTTTGCCCGCCACGCCAAGAAGACTGTATACAAGTATCTGTATGGCCGGACGGTGTGCGCGGGGCTGCTCGGTGGAACAATTCCAACGTCGAATGGCGCTCATATGGGAAATGCTCGAGCAATTCCCCGTACATGGTAATGACCTCCGCAATATGTCACTCATGATGAATCGACCCCCAACTGTCCATACTTGACGAAGAGTTCGGATCGAGCGTCGAGAGGATGCCCAGTTGGGCGGTACTACCTGATCGAGCGCTTCTCTGCACAAGGCGATGGCTGCCTCGAGGGTTCTCATCTCATCCAACTCGTCGTATCGAGCGAAAAGACGAGGCGCAAGACTGTGTAACGCATGTTTTCTACATCCAGCCCCGGGTGCGGACTATTGGGGTGATCTCGTCCTGAGCCGGACAACTTGAAGATCTCCCATTGCTGCATTCGCCGTCTGTACACCTAAGCTTTTCATCCTGTTCTCTTTCCACACAATTAAGTAAAACTAAATCGGCGCGCAACCCGGTGTCTCAAGGCAAGTAGTACTCACACGATTCGTTTGAGCTTATCATACGATGTCGTCCGTCCCTTCCCCTCTCCGGCTTCAGTGTTCTCAACGTCCGACCCTGTGGAGCGCGCGACAGACCAAGAACGCGAACCCAATTCTCCGTGACGATAACCTTTGTTTTTTTGTGGGCATTAAACGTGTGCCTTTGAGAGTAAGAGCCACGAGATGGACTCGGACAAGGGGGCTGATGATCGGACGAATGATATAGTACTACTAGCGACCGGTAGTAGATAGCTTGCCACCTAAAAGAAACGAGTCTGAAGCTTGAAGCCGCCCGCCAGTGATACGGTGTCATGATCAGACGCGTAAAGTGTAATCTGTCGAGATCCAACGAATTCTGCCACCAAATCCGTCAGGATCTGGCAGATGATCGTATCGACAGAATCAGATTCGAGGGGAGAAATGACAAGGAGCGTAAGCGACACGGCAGACAATCTGCGCGTGACAAGATGCACGACCTCGGCACACTCAACAGATCATCACGGTGGTGTGGTGTGAAGGGATTTGGCCAGAACATCAGCAAAATAAGTTACTACCAGAAACTAGAGATGAGTCAATTACATCCAATGTGAACACAGCCTATCGAACCGTCGTTCCCTGTGCTACGTTCGCAGACCAAACATAGTCTACAACAATTTGCGCACGCTTTTACAGCCTCGCTTTCGCCCCCGCGTACGACCCAACCATTCCCGCGCTGTCACTACTAGTAGCACTTCCTGTGGGTGAGAACACGCCCTGCTGTCGCTCCCCCCAAGCCAGGAGTTCGCTGACGAACGAATCGATCTCCCCTTCCGTGTTTCCTGCATGAATGATGACTCGGATTCTAGGTCTCTTCACAACCGGATAGGTCATCGGCGAGACCGCGTATCCCCTCTGCAACAGGTAGTCCGCCAGTCTGCGCGCGTAGGGTGTAAACACTGGGATGACCGGAGAGAACAAGGCACGATCAGAGACCGCAACCGTGGCATCAGATTTGTTTAACGCAAGGATGGTCCCAGGAACGTTCCTCAGGGCAATAAAAAGCTTCCGACGTGCGTAACGAGATAAGCGATTTAAACTTTGCCGAAGCTTTAACGATTGATCGATGATGGGAATTGAAGCCCTCGATTAGAGTGTGTACCCAATGGGAATGATCAACTATACCTCTTGGCCGCGTGCGCTCGATATGACATCGAGGCATGATTCAAGGGCATAGATGTCAGCGTATGCCATCGATGTCGAAAACATGATGCTCTTTGCGAAATTAATCAAGTAGTTCCTTATGATCGGCGAGGTCAACACGACGGCTGTGAAACAAGACCAACATTGGGGTTAGTTCCCTAGATGCGTACTCGAAAGACAAGCAGTACATACCTCCGTGAAATCCCCACGCTTTGCCAAACGTATGGACCTTGGTATGGACACGATCGTTCAAACCTAGATCCGAGACAAACCCAGCCCCGTTTGGCCCGCATATTCCTGATGTGTGGGCCTCGTCCACGACAATGTGCGCGTGTCCGGCGGGCACAAAAGCTTCCACGAGTCCCACGATGTCTGTTAGAGGACAGAAATCTCCGTCCATGCTGTATAGACTTTCCACTATAACGAACACTGTGGAAGTCCCCCGAGTAATCTGAGGGTGCTTCTGTAGAACGCCGAGGAGGCATTGCTTGAATGAAGTTACAGAGTTGTGGGCGAAACGATAGGAGGCGCGGGATGATAGACGGATGCCCTCTCGGCAGGACGAATGGATCAACTCATCATAGATGATGACGTCGCTTTTCTGTGGGACAGTAGCAAGAAATGCCAAGTTGGCACTGAAGCCAGAACCGAAGAGCAAAGCGGATGAAGATCCGAAGAAATGCTTGAATGCCTTCTCGAGTGCATTAAACTCTGCAGAATTCCCCGTTCCAAGGCGGGATCCAGTGGAACCAAACAAACGAGTCTGGGGTGCCGCTTGCACTTTTCGCAAGAAGCTGTCCCTCAGTATACGGTCTGTAGAGAGCGATAGATAGTCGTTTGAGAAGAAATCGGGAGCATAAGATGGGAGAGGCTCGTCGAGACAGAATATTGTCATGCCCTCCCTGATTCGATCGGAGATAGCTTGCTGAAGGGAATAAAGCAAAGACGAGGATTGGGACATGATAGATGGGGAGAGAATGATACTAGATGGACAATCGCGCCCGCCATTTATGCTGGGGAGGTGTGACAGAATTCAACAGTTACACACGGGTTTCGGAGTATAACATTCCTCCGATATGTTCCGCGTCGGTCGTGATCTTCAACAACCGTAGTCATCGAGAAATCAGTAAAGCCTTAAGCAATGGGCATGTGCGATTAGCTAGAAATAGTGTTACTCACTGCTTATGATCAAGAGATTCATACCTAGATCGACCCAGGTCATTCGACGCATGCGTGAAACAAACCAGAAGGCTTCGGCAACTGGAACTCCATACAGGAAGATTGCACCAGTGACCGCTTTTGCTCAGTTGAGTTCGTCCTTCTCATGAGCAGAGTGCAGATTTTTCCTCAGAGTAGGTACCCCTTGTGAGACGATTCACACCCGATGGTGATAGCCGACCTATAGCAGAAAAACTGTGGGCAGCCGAGACGGATGGATAGGTGGGAAGACACAATTTCAGATGCGCGATAAGGTTGACGTTAGTTCGCGAGACATTCTTGAAACTTCATGCAACGTCAAGCTGCAATTAGCTAGCGGCGTTGCAAAAGACAGACATATTATAAGCAGTCTCATACCAAACGGATAAGTTGAAGCACCTTGTTCTGAATTGACTCTGCGCATTTCACATCCAACGTTATCATAGGGACAGACTGCGATGTATTGAACGATACCTGGGCCGAGCCTATATTGAGAGATGGGACGAATTGACTGACGCACTCCTTCCTCACAAGGCAGCTAGCTGTAACTGTCAGGAGTGTGTGGCCAGGAGATGTGAGGCACCGTCAATGGTTTGCTGTAGTAAATAGGAAGTTTGCTTTGTCTAACCATGGAGCGTTTGGGACTGCAGGGCCTGGATCAAAACTAAAACGTTGGTAAATTGAATCAAAGTACCTGCCGATAGAGTTACTAGACTTGCTCACGGAATCTTATGTAATGTACAAGATCTTGAAATTTTGCTTACATACTCCGAATCTTTCAGCCAAAAGATGATCCACCCTGGCCATTTGTCTGTACCTCGGGCCTGATGTAAACACCCCCCTCGCGACTCGATGATTTGACCGACATTGGTGCAACACTAGTCTCATTTTGGTCCACCATCATGTAAATGTAATTGCTGCCTTAGATTCAGTACGAACTTGAGGCTCGCATCTGGGCCCTTCTCACCATGCGGCAAATGTGTTGTCCGGGTGGACTTTGCGTAATCTAATAAATCGTGGTCTGGGCTGGGCAGGTCTCCGCCATGTCCGTCGACGTCTAGGTCTATTACCTTTTAGCGGGACTCGAGCAGAGGAACACCGCCAGATGACCGACATGAGGCGCGGTGTTTCTTAACCCCAAGTGGCGAAAACGAAGTCATGTGGGACGTAAAACCAGCACTGCCCTACTCAGCGAGACCGTACCTCCGTCCATGTACTTTCCACGAGAATGTTTGGCTGTGTCACTATTGGGTAGGCTGTCAGGCAGATTATGATGGCAGATGTTTGTCGGCTCGAGATAGGAGAAACCCGGAGACGATGATCCCCCGGGCAGGTAAGGTGATTATTGAATAGAATTCCTTTGTAGATAGGATACTGCCTGAACTTACTCCCAGGACGTCGTCGGTATCGCACTGGACCGCGGTGGATATCAGAATGGCTCATGCAAGTTTTGCCTCGTGCATGCGCCCTGTACATGTCTTGTGAGTCGCTCGATCCTTCAAGAAACGTCGGAGGCAGTCATTTTTCCCTATTCGGAAATCAGGCGAGGCGAGGCGAGGCGCTAGGTTTGGAAACTTGAAGGATGAGGTCCGGACCCAAACGTGGTGTAGATAGGATAATATTACTATGTGATGGTTAGCGAACGCGATCAGATCCTCAACATTGGCATCGTGGGTCGTCGGTGAGTAGAAATGCAATCCCGGAGGGGCATGTTCAATAGTGCAGTTGCTCGGGGGCCGCATCGGATAGTAAGCTGAAAACTGACTGCGAGGAGCTCACCCCATTATCGATCTTCGCATGGCAAGTTGAGCAATCAAGTGCATCGCCATGGCAGCGAAATGTATTGGAGTCGTAGCAATTTGCCGTGCCGATCTAGCAACGCAGCGGTGGAATATTCCATGGCCACGAAACCCGAATACCGTTGCTCCAAGGGTGAAGGAATGGTTTCCCAGAAATCTTGACTGCGGCCCTTGGAGTGGGTTCAAGATGATGTCGAGAGGGTTTGGACACCATGATCGGTGGTATTTTGAGTTGGTCGGTTGCTTCTCCCGCAATACCCACTCTCATCACCGCGGTCCGTGTCAAAAGCGCTTGTTTTTCGTGCGGTCGGTTAGTCGCAGAACGTTGTTGGCGGGAGGTTTTCGGCATACGGGTGGATCCCATCTCCGACTGAAAATATTTTTAGGCACCTTCATCTCCGACTCAAAAAAACCCCCGATTTAGCAGGTACGGCAACCGGCAGCGAGAGCATACTAGGTCTGCCGAGGGCTCCTTGGCCTGCTATAGTATGTAGTACTAAATCCAAAAATGCTTTCAGCACCTCCCTTGGAATGTACTCCCAGTCTAGTCTGTACCATGGTAAAACGAATGTGTCAATTTGGTCGACATATATCCGTACAACGCACCCAACTTGAAGCTTTGAAGTTTGCCAACCTGTTGTGGCGCGCTCACTGCGAGTCGCCCCTCCGGCAAATCCAAACGAGTGGATCCGCGATCCAGCCCTCTCTGTCATGATCTTGAAGAGCCGAGGATCTCTCTAGCAGGCCCGTATCGTCATAGAGTCGTAAAGTTCAGCACTGTGGGTACGTCCGAGTCTTATCGAGACGTTTAGGCGGTATCGATATCTTTTTCGGCTCGCTTTCAAACCTTTGAACAGCATCATCCATCGCTCGGGGATTTCGGACACGTGAAACGCCAGTCCGTCACCATAGGCCTTGATAAACGATTACGTTTTTCAAGCTTTAACTTGCCTCGTGCCTACCGTGATGACCCCAGGGCAGTCACGCGCACGGCCAGGTGGGTAATCGCTGACCGGCAATTCCTCGAGACGTAGTGTGTAGGCACAAAAACTCAATTTTGCCAACTACGGAGCGAGAATGTAAAACCCCCATCATCCGACGTGATCAATTCGGATCCACCACACGACACCAAGTGTTACACGAGATCGATAACCACACTCGGCACCATCTAATATCAAGGGAGCGGTGAAGAAACAACGTTCCGTATCAGTGATCCAACGGAACTCCACGCACCGACTGCGTCATACTTAACCGTGCTCCGCGGATTAACAAAGACCATCTATGCTATCAATCGTCCCGCCTTCGGTCACCGCGGAGTGCGCCATGAGATAATCACGTGCGCCAAGGTTGGCGAGGACGGCGCTGCAGTAGAACGGGCAGAGCTGGAAGTGGAGTACGACATAGACCTGGGATTCTGCCAAGGAGAAGATACGCGAAGAGATCACTCACAGAAATAAAGGCGAAAATGGCAAACAGTGCAGTCCAGAGTCCAGTGTTGACGGTGAGAAAGAGAAGCTTCTGAAGAATGAAGCGGGAGCAGAACGATCAACCCGGCGATAATTGTCAGGTCGGCAGCTGCTGCTACAGCTTGTACCGCGGTGAAGTGTCAATTTGCTCATCTGTAGGAACGATTGTGCTTGCCTATGGATGAGTGACAGAATTGGTTTCTTCAATGTTGACACGTAGCCAAATGCGATAACAACTCGAATTGATAACATGGAAATGAGTCGCGTATCAAGGGTTGTCTGGAACATGTCCTACTCACCAGAAGATCCGGCTGCGAGGGATGACGAGTTGAGAGAATGCCCCAGCCAATACAACGGATTCACGGCTCGCATAATTTGAACAAACATACAGGCTGGCGTCTGTAAATCCATTGCCTATCACTGACTGCGAAGGAGAAATGATTGACAGGACACCAAGTACGCGCAGAACAACTCACGTATCCAAATCCGGTAAGTAAAGAACGTCCGGGAGGATACAGACACGAGAGCCTGTACGGATGTCGATCAGCATCAATGAAAACATAATCTGCGAGAGATGTGCACCGCGAACAAGACCTGCCACTGCAAATGTCTCGGTCAGCGTGCTTAACCACGACGCGTCCCTCGAACACCTGCCAGATATTCGCTGGGACTCTGTTGATATCGGTATGCACACACCGGGAGCAAATCAGCTTACGGGATTGCGGTCTCGACTCGATGGAAATCACAGAACCAGACGATCAGAGAGTCGTAGACTAGCATGGAAGCTAGAGCCGAGGGCTATCGTGTGATGAGACGAGCCCTCTCACCTCTTTTCACGATGAGAACTTCGTGCACCGTATTCGCCAACTTGTGTCAAATACTATGAAATAGAAGCTCTGTCGTTGTGATCACTTCCCAGAGCCACAGGACTCTTTCGGAGACATGCGGACGGGTTACCCGTCCTCTGCATATGTCGGGGATTCAGAAGCCTCCCCAAACGGTTACTCACTGAATGTAATATATAAGTCCTCAAAAGCGTCATGTCAGTGCTTCCGTGTCGTGGATCGGAGGAGGATTGCTTACGTCTGCGTACATGTCGTACCCCACAAAGCAACAGAGAAAAAGGTGGCCAACAGCTCAGCATCATACGTGGGACCGAGAGCAAACGGTGGAGCTGTAGAGGACATGATGGAGAAACTGGGATAGCTCCCAGGACAAAAATTATGAGTGGATGGTCATTATAATCCATGTTTGTGGTCGAGTGAAAGCTGAAACAGAAGGTACCTTCGCTTGATGAATTACCGTATTACAGGTATTGTTGATTGCCGTAACGGGCAGGAATCTAAGTGTTCCCTATCTTGCAATTGATCTCCAGATCTTATATATCTCGGATATTGCCCGATCGACGGAGGAGCACACCCGAGTATGAGTCTTGTTCGGTAATGTGGGCCACAGGTGGTTAGTTTGAAAGCAGGCTCTCAATGCTACATATCTGCGCACACATGCATCGAACTGTTGTCGCCCATGTGGTACTGATGAACATCAATACCTGTTCGCTGGTGTGTTGTTCATGGTGGTGGACCGTCACCATGACTGCCGTGTCAGTGCATGCCACGATCTAAATCCTTAGCGGAAGCGATTGGAGCGAAATTCTCGGGGACAACTCGCACATCCGGCAAACGATCATGAATCACGTGATGGCCGACCAATGGGCGGCTGCGCCGCCTGTAAAATTCTATTGTGAACGTATCGAAGCCTTTCCGTACGGCAGGCCATCTATAAGTCGGGACGGACTTAGCGAGGCAAGCTTCCACCTTTTGTTACTATTGGGTTGGTTCAGTAATGTGCTGATTTTGGGTATGGTAAACTGTTTTTTACCCTTGATCCCCCTGCTTGCTAGCCGTCAAGCGATAATGTTACACTGTCTTTGCGGGTTGTAGATGTTTTTCCGCGCCCTTTGCGAGTGTGACGTACGAAATCGGAGCTAGAGCGCGATCGTGAGTCGATCGAAGTTGGTTATTGGTAGGAGCAGTTTGATTCGAGCAGCTGCAGTTGTGGACATGGGCGCGAGATGGCCGCTGAAGCTGGCAGTGCTTCGAAGGATTTTGAGACGTCATCTGGTTGATCTTTTGTTTAATGGGTTCATAAGTTCCGGAACGTCTACCGCACCCGCGGTGATGTCTGGCAAGAGCGTTCGCACAAATCGGAATGAACTGAATGCCTCATCGTTGTGTATCAGAATCACGGCAATCGTTGGGAATCAACCCTGAGATCAAGTTACGCACCTAGAGTCGAAGAACGTAGCGGGTAGCTCACATACCTGGAATGCAAGTCACGTTCAGGAGGAGTTGATATGATTTTGCATGTCATTTTTCTGTCCTTGGACGAAAGGACCGGGGTGCGCGGGTCATAATTCAAGCCTACAAGGAAGCTAGCGTGGCCCTGAATCTCCTAGTGAAAGGGTTCCAGGGGGGACTGTAGTATAACGATATGATCGAACGCAGCGGCAGGTGGGGTAAGTGGCGGACGAGAAGTGCGTCATCCCCACCGCAATTAATGTGGCGGACACTCGACATGACTATGCCCTCACGCTGAGCACAGCAGAAGGAGTTGCAGTGGAATTGACCTGCGGAATCCTCGACAGTCATAAATACTCTTCACCTCGACATTGCCCGCTCTCGACAAACGGACTGTGATGCAATAGGAGGGAAATGGAAGCTGTGGATCGTCACTTTACCTAGGAACACGGTGCCATTGCCAGCAGGACAGTGGCGTAAATACGCTCTAGACAGCACTCGATTGTGGTGGAGCTGTGGTGCACCGTCACTGATGAATTTGGCGTGTAGGGCGTGCGTGGGCATATACCAGTGCAAAGCAGGGAAATCATGTCTCCGTCGTCGCCGGGTCAGTTGAACGACCACGTTCCATTTCCTATCTGGGTTCGTCGGACGCCACGTGACATACCACCACCACCTCAACACTGCGGGCCCCACGCGGACTGACTCCGTCCTCGTCCTCGTCGTTGCCCGCAACAGGTATGTGGTATGGGCATCGATATCGCCCCGACGAGCATGAACAAAACCCAAAGGATTCAAGTCGGATTTAAATGGACTATTTATGGCTACAGACCAAGGAGGTTAGCGCGCGCGAAGCATTGTCGAGTTTGCGAACAAGACCCCGTCGCTCTTCGGTCCCAGGGGCCAGTGCTGTGTTGGAAACGCCTATTTATCGCCCCGCTTTGCACTCTTGTACTGGCTCAGAAGATAGTCCTCCATCCTGGATAACACTGCTCCTGCACGATCGAGGACAGTGTCTAAACATATAACACGATGCCTGAATGGCTCCGACGTGTCGTACAACAACCTCGCTTATTGTCGTAATGGCTTCGAGTTTAACACTTTCGTTCGCCAATTCGACAATGCCGTCGGCAAGCAGTTCGTCCTTTCTTTCCTCTCCACCACGAACTCCTTCACCTTGTGCACACTCACGTCTTTCACGCCAACACACGTCAATCTACTCACCTATATATCTGACAATACATGCATTCTGCCACATGTTCATCAACCCACCATCTCTCACTTTGAACCCCACCGTCTTTGCTTCCGGGACCATCTCGGGCAACATTCCCTCGGCCAGGGCTTACCCGTTCCCGGACTCGCTGCCCTTGTCCACGCTCTTTGCCCCAGCGCCCGATCAATCCTCGACTCCACCATCGTCCCTCACCTCTTTTTCGCCCAGCCCCCGACTACTTCCGCCTTCTGAGTTCTCCTCGACAATGCCACCTTCAGGAGCGGCTGGATATCCCTACTATTGGAAGCGGTCCGATGTTATCAACCCCTTGAGCCAATCGAGTTTAAGGTGAAACATTCCGTTGGCGTTCTTTCATACCGCTGACCCCAGTTCGGTTCCAGCGCTCCCTTCTCTTCGGAATTGCCGGGACCTAATACGGATACAAGTACCAGCTCGGGTACGAGCCTACAGCCCTCCTCCGCTTTCAGCTCTAATTCCGACGTTTCTGGTTCACCCACATTTCGGTTGACTACGTCTTGGACAATGCTGACCTCATCCTCGGCAATTCCGTCGTCGCCATCTTTGTCGCACACACACTCTACCAACCCATCATCCACCTCAGAATCCACCTTTATCTCCACTCCGACGTCCACTTCTCCGTTTCCCACGACCTCAACAACATATACGTTCTCATCGTCAGTATCTTCATATTATTCATCCTACTCCACGAGCTCGCCCTTTCCGTCTTCGCCTGTCCCTATCCTTCCCACACCACCCTCGACGTCCGCGACAACCCAGAGTGCATCCGCTGCTCCAGAGACAACAACTATTGTTGTTTCAACCACAGTGGTGACATCAGTCGGCCCACTTTTCCCTTCATCTCCAAGCCCACCCTCGACGTCAACTTATACGATCACGTCTGTGCTTCTGGGTCAAGGAGGGACCATCACTGATGTTGTCACCTCGAGCGGTGTGTTGAGCACCGAATTGCCTGGAAACGCTGCAGTCAGGTAAGCGCACTACTTGTTTTCTCGTCTATTTTTGTTCTAGGTTGCTTCATATGCGATCTGAGAGGATCATCGTGTTGATTGGATCTCCCTCCCTTGATGCTTATAGTTTGAGTTTCATACCTAACTTGTTTGTTTGCATTTTACCCCTGTGTCGTCATAATCTGTTCGACCTCGGCTGACCCTCTCTTCCGTGATCACACCCGGTCTTCCTTATCTGGTGATTCTGCACCTATCTCTTGAACACAATCTCTTGTGCTTGGTATATCACCCCCACTCGCGTCGATGGTTCTCGGGGTCCACGCCACAGTGATGTTTCCCTCTCACCACGCACTGTCGCGGCGATCGTTCTCGGAATTGTCGGTGCGGTTGCATTTTCGGCTCTTTGGCTTTTTTGCGCTCGTAGACGTCATCGTGAACTGGTTCAAGAAGCTGCACTCATCCCGTCAGAGAACCACACTCCTGGCCCTCTCGATGACGAGATACTCGATGTGGACGAATTCGGGCGTGGCATAGACAGCACCCATGGTACCGGAAGTTCTACGAGTCGAGCTGGACCAGTCGTGGAAGAACGCTACGCAGGGCTCCTCGCAGCCCTGCACTCGATAGAAAGGTTCGGAAGAGGCAACGAAGGAGGGAGTACCGGAGGCGTCTATGGGTCTCACCGCGATGCCGCTACTGACATGGGTTGGGATGACGATATTGCCCGAGCGTCGTCTCCGACGTTGCCCCTTCACGCAATACCCCCTGATGACCCCCCATATTTGGTCCCGCTGTCACCACCTCCACCTGTACCGCCACCTTCGTACCATCAAACAACACAGCCTGCTCCACCTCCTTCTGCATACTATTTGACTTCGCGCAGGAAAAGTTCACCTGGCCCCGACGCGGCCGCATGGCTCGGCGGATATGGCGCTGCGCCATCTTATAACTCGCATTACACTCGCTCGCAGACACTGGGCTCTGGTACTGGTTCTGGCTCAGGCTCTCTCGACGCTCTTACTAGGACACGAACTGGAAGCGAAGAACCGCTGCTGGGCATTGGAAAGGCAACTCCAGAGGCGTCCACTGGTTTTTCTACACCCGGAGGCGCCAGCCTTACCATCGTAACTGACCCAGGAGGCAACAGGATCGACCTTGGATCCGCATTTGGTTCAGTAGTAGGTTCGATGTATAGTCCTAGTGGTGTATACTCTGCCCGCCACCACGATACGTCGGGGTCGTACGATGCGCGGACTGTGTCTGGGAGTGGTTCCTATGGATATCCGCGGAGCGGCACGCCAAATAGCTTTGATGTCCTCAGAAGTGTCTCGTCCCAGGGTGCATTGTCCAGTGTGCACGGTCATGGCCATAGTCAGGGGTTCGGGTTCGGGTTCGGCAGACCGGGGAGCTCGTCCAGCGGAAGTATAGGGAAGGGCGCACTTGGCAATCGACACAATTTCGGAATTCCCCCGACAAGTTTCAGGGCATGGAAAGACCGGGGTTCGATTGCTTCAGACAAAGGAAAGCAAGGAGCAAAGCAGAGCACGAGAGAGAAGGATTGGGGACGAAGGAACTCGGCTTCTACCTCGACTTCAGGAAGCGTGGACGAGAAGCAGGGGAGAGGAAGCCCTGCCGTGGGTGTTCGTGCGTTTTTGGGACGCTTGCGCCGTGCGGGACATACACCCTCTCCTCACTCCTCGAACAAGGACCTTCCGTCTCCGACACAAGCTTCTACGAACGTAGACCCTGAGAAGGCTGCTGCTGATCGGGTGACCCCCCCTCCAATTCAGGTACAAGTTGCAACACCACACCGACGACGGTTTTCATTCATCCTCTCGAACCCTGATCCGCATCCACCTTCGCCATACTCTGGGGCAGGAGACGTGCTACCCACGGATGTTCCACCTCGTCAAGAACCGCGTCCGATCCAGCGCGGAGTGCCGACAAGCGATCCTCATGGCCTCAAACCTGTGTCTTCTAGTGCCGGGGGGCTTCAACCAGCAACGACACTTCCAGCTGGGTATGTGCTTGCGTCCGCGCCATCACCAGCACCTACGGAGGAATCGCGTCTCGCGGAAGGCCTCTTGCATCCTCGTTTGCAAACTCAAGGGTGTAGTGACGCGAGTCTGAGGGACTTTGAGGATTACTCGCGACCTATCGGTGGTGTTAGTCCCCTTGCCTCCAGATGATTTCAGCTCGGATACTAACCTTGAGTATACCCACGTTAGGTCGTAAAAAATCAACTGTACAGTACGACGACGTTTGGGACGCAGGATGACGCCGAGACGAGGAGCCCCAGCCGGGGGCCACCGGTGAAGGATGTTGTGCCTGGTGACGAACATGAACACGCGAGCGAAGCGGTCGATGTTTTTGGAACGCCAATACTCAGGGGCGTTCCTCTAGATAGCTGGTTCGTTGACGACCTCCCTCCTGCGACAGCCCGTCATTCGCCAGTTGGGGGTGACTGGCATCGATCATGAACACGTGATGCTACTGCATGAAATGACTTTCTGACGTTCATTGACGACTGGAAGCTGGGATGATATAGAGAGTACAACTGCCTTGCGGTTCGTATGCACTATATCCCCCCTATACTGACATTTGACGTCGGATCTAGACGCTGGACGACCCAGGATGTACATCGAATATCTACACCCCGCACAAGCTCTACATGACACTCATCTCTTCATTCTCTCTCCCTACACATGGAATCACGACCCCCGCCACCCACATATACCACATGATTCCTCGACAGTGTACGATACGACGCAGACACGCAGAACCAACCAAGATAGACGCGCACCGACCGAGACGATCCAGGCTGAATCACCAAGCACCCCTCAGCCAGGGTTCACGGTCCACTTATACCATTTTCAGGTTCATACCATGCATTTCCGCTAGCGAGACAGTCCTTTTTTTGTCTTGGTTTTGGTCACATTGCTATCAAGTTTTTCCGTTCAAGACGTACCCGCTACTCGTAGACGACTATGCTCGTTTTAATACACGTTCTTTCTGGATATACATATGTCACCTAAGTTGTATATTTGCTTGCCCTTTACGTCGCATAGGTCGAGAGGTCCATGATACCATCCGACATGTACCCGCGTGGTTCCCCATTTCATGATCCCGTTTTTGCGTCCCAGACCCGCAACCCTGCCCTAAACTAGCCAGTAAGCGACCCACAAAAACGCGCTCGAATTTTCGTTTACGTTCTTTTCTTCCAACTCATTCCGGACTCGCACTATTGTCCCCCTGCGTCGTTCGTTATACCTCGCATTCAGCAGGAGTCTACCGCAAGTCCCAGAGCGATATGGAAGCTCAGCTGGAGCTCGCCCCCAAAGGTGCTGTCGAGGTACCGTGGTTCGTCGTTTCGGATGTGGGGCGGGTTTTCCTTACCAGAGTTTCTACACGTGTGCTTTTCTTTTCTGCGTTGTTATGTTCGTGTCGTATTCTTTTTGAACGTGATTGTCTTGTGCTTGGTACTAGATAGTCGTCACTCTCACCACCGTCCGACGACCCACGATGAGCCATGTCGCTCGGGTTCGAATAAGAGAGGCACGGTATACATCATTATGATACCCGTAGTCGAGCCCGTTCGACTACACAAACGTCCACATGTCCTACACTCGGAGGATAATTCATACATGCAGAGAACCTCCATGACAGAATCAATTCCCCAGACCCAGACGCGGCTGGTGTACAGCGGCGACGTTTTGCACCAGACTCTGCCGTCGGACTCGCCGCACGTTTCGAGCTCCTAGGCAGTCCTTTCGACCGCTCCCACTGGCTGTATGTGTTCTGGAACTGACTCGTCTTCCGAACGTCCTGGCCGCCCGTCGTAAAGGATGAGGCGATCGGGAGGTTTTGAACAGCCTTGTCGTTGGTAGGCCAAACGTCCTTTGACAACGTGTCCTCGATGGTCGTGATGAACCAGAGAGAAGACTTCAAGCGTTCCATGCCCTGGTCATATATGTGGACGATGTGGTTCCGATACACTCGCTCATTACGAGGGTTCGTTTGCTTCAATTCCTCGTAATCTTCGCAAAGTGCCGCATCCGGTGGGTCGGAAGCGTAAAGTGACTTGAAGGGCGAGCTCAATGTCCGAAGGAGGTCACGAAGGGGGGTGGTTCTTCTGGGATGGAATTGTTGCGACGGGTATGTTCCTGCAGCCAAAGCATTGGACTTGGAATACCCGCCTTGATCGCTCTCTCCTTCCGACTGGTAATGTTCATCAAACAGGGCCATCTCTATGCCACGGGAAACAGCCGAATAGGAATCAACGGCGGGAAGGTATCGCAAAGTCGTCCATCCGAGAACGTGGAGAAACGATTCGAGATCATCCACGAGCATGTGCATCTTTCCAGGTAGCCGAAGCAGGTTTGCAGACATGAATTGCCATGTTCCCTAATTAACGTCGCGGTCAGTATATTCACGCGTGCATCACGGAGCGCTATGGCGCCAAACGGCTTACCGTGCGATCAGGTCGCCTGCTCCCAACCTCGTCTGCCAACTTTGCTAATTCCCAATCAATCAACAAGCCCTTGCCCTCGCCCGTCAAAAGAATGTTCCCCACACTTATATCACGGTGCAAGATTTTTGCCACATCAAATGCATGCCAATGAGCTTTGTGTGTTAGTTTATTAGCCGTCATCGGTTGCATATAGCTTGGCGTAGACGCACCCTTCATCGCATCCAGGACGCCTGTCACAAGTTCTTTCGTGCATCTAAACGTCGTCAACGCACGTCCTACGATCTCGAGGCCAAGTCTATAGTGCTGATACGGAGATATCCTCGCCCTAACACACAACCATGGGGCATCCACCATCTCTTGTGTTTTCGTCTTGCCGTTTTGAACGTCTCCACCAGCAACCAGCCTAGGGATGTTGGGTGTCTTGACTTTGTGAAGTTTGGCGTAGATCTCGTGTTCAGGTAAGACGTCGATGCCCGGGGAGTCGGAAAGAAACCGCCAGGTGTCTTTCATAAATATGATGCGTTCTCTAGACCATGGCTCTTTCTCGTCTTTCTCTTCAGCGTTACCAGGTTGCAGATCGGCCTCGCACGCAGGCTCGCTCCCAGTGCATGAATTCTTACCGCCCTTGACATCCGCTTTTGGAATCCAAACCACCGGTAGGCTGCGAGTGCACCGGCTGACAAGCGACCGATTTTGGTATGGCGGTTGAGGTCCATAGGCGTGACCCATCCCATCGAGGCCGGGCAGGTCGTACTCGAACAGCGTAATTTTTTTATCCTTGATTTGCAGTTTCTCTTTCACGCGCGCGTCAACGTCGTCTTCAAGTTGCGCAGGTCGGATAGATTCGTCGTGACCACGGTCCTTGGCCCCAAGTTGGTCAAATCGCCACAGAGATTCGGCCAAGACTTTGGGATTCTTGCGGTAGTTGAACCCACCCGTCACGACTGTACCGGCAGGGTCCCATCGCAAAAATCGGGCGCGATCACCTTCGACGACAACAGAGAACGAGAAATGACGGAATTGAAGGCTGTGTTGAGCGCCGGCATAGTGTGCTAGCTGTCCACGGGCATTGATTCCGTCCATAGTGGCCGGCGTGAATGATCCTTGCTCGATTGCCAAACGACGTGATTCGTCATCTGTGGTATCGTCAGGATCGCGGAAGGCCACTCCACTGGAGTTTGTTTTGAACATCATCCAAAGTTCCATGTGCGCGAAATCAGTCTTCTTCGGGGGAGCCACACCCTCGACGCGGTTGTAGAGCGAGATGAGTCAGGCCTGAGCTTCAGTTTATTCGCGGTGTCTTCCTTGGTACTTGTGTTTACAGCATGTAGGTGAGGAATCCATCCTGCGATCGCAGTTATCTACAAGTCCTGTCATCGTCAC
Organism: Boletus pseudo-olivaceus; assembly: GCA_038092955.1. Taxonomy (NCBI): domain Eukaryota; kingdom Fungi; phylum Basidiomycota; class Agaricomycetes; order Boletales; family Boletaceae; genus Boletus; species Boletus pseudo-olivaceus. The sequence continues at coordinate 32,683 of JBBPRI010000022.1, forward strand.
AAGAGTGTCGTTGAGAAGAGGGGCCGAATATTTACGAAGGGGTCATAGCGAGCACTCTCTACCCCAACGTCGGGGACGGCACCGAATGGATTCTCGGCGAGGGTTGGTAGCGGCACCGAATTCTCGGATGTCCTGAGGTATGTATCAAGGAACTCATCGATGGGCATCGCACCCAACCAACGACCTTCCATTTCCGATGCAAGTTGCTTTCGTACTTTTTCGTAGTCTGCAGTAGTGGACGCAAATGCCAAGTCTAGCCCGTACTTCTTTTTGGCGGGAGTGGATTCGAATTGACGCTCGGTGGCGGGCTGTTGCTTCGCAGCGACAGAAGATTGAACAAGCTCTAGATGAAGGCAAAGGTAGCCCGGTATTTATCCCCAACGATCGTGGACCGTCGAGTTGTGGAGGTGACACATCAGTTTCGCAAGAACGGCCACTGTTGTACCAACCTAGAAGTGCCCTTTTCCTTTCTTCTTCAAGTTGACGTGGTGGACGGACGCGAGGTGGTTATACTTATGATTGCCTTGTCGGACCACCGCGTTCGGTCGCGTCTCAGTCAGGTGACACTGTAATTGCCTTTTTTGTACTTACCTATATGATTGGCAGTGTATGAAGCGTCCACAATCGTGAATGTCTTGTGGAAAACGTCGAGGTGTGTCGATGGTCCAGACTGATACACTTTGATAGGATCTCTTACAACTTTTCATGGTGATCAGCGAGTCGATCGTAGAGGTAGTGGTGACGTCGAGACCGTCTTGGCACGCGACGGTACCAACTACGGTACAAGGTATGTACTAAAAACACTGGTACTTCACTCCCCCACCCCAAATCCCACCTAAACAACCCCGGATTTCGCGATCGTATCTTCGCTTCTGGCGTGCCGGGCGCAGATTCCAATACCTCGACGGCCCTGACGAGATCAAAACCCTTAACGGTCTCACCTACAAGACGAGTCAATCCCCAGATGAAGACTGATGGTCTTATGCACAACGACATATTCATACCGAACATGACGTGAGCACCATCGAGCCAAGAAGTGACGACGGTGGTGATAAAGAATTGGGAACTGTTCAAGGTGTTCTTGCCCGCGTTGGCCATCGAGAGCAATCGGGCTTGCTGTGCTTCAACTGGAAGCTCTCGTCTACTACAAAACCCACTAGATGATCTCCAAACGCGAGTGAAAACGCACCAGCAAAGTTTTCGCCGTGGATCGACCTACTACCCATGGGTAAGGTCACCGTCTTGGAACATGATCCATCGAGATACGGCATGTCCCCTTGTGCGTAGAAATTGCGAGTGCCAAGGATACTGTCAGATACTATCAGCCGTCGTCGTTGCGCGGGAAAAAATACGCAATTAGTAGTACTAAAGTGAATGGTAGTACTTTTCAACAGTCAGTTCATCACAACATGATACAGTTATCGATACGCTCCATCCAGTGCGGGTTCGAACATGCATTTTACAGCCGTACACTGCCAAGTTTGGTCGGATCAACGTTCTAACTTCTGCAGTTCTCCAGAGAAACATCTTGCCACTGCCCCGTTTGCTGTGAAGTCTGAGAGCATGCTTAAAAGTGCTCCTGGGCTCCAGGTACGGACCTCGCTGCACACTCTTACATCCTTACAACGACGGCCCACTGTCTAAGCACAACAAAGCGACCAGTACAGTTAGATTCAATGACATCTACTGCCCTGGCTGTGAGTTTTCATGCCTTGCTTCCAGTTTACCAACTGACCCATCCTGCAGCACGACATAGAACCGTCTGAGGTCTCTAATCCCAATCCTGAACGTTTGGAGCAGGATCAAGGAAACGAAGAAATACCGGGGCACGAGGAGAAGTTACTAGACAATGGGCCCTCTGCCTCAGGCCCTGCGACGCACGTGGCATTGGGCAAGGACGAGGAAACAGATGTTGCGAGTACGAACTATATTGGTCTCTGCAGTTGCCAAAGATTGTTGACAACAGTAGCCCCCAATGTCTCTGACCACCCCGAATGTGCGGAGCAGGATCGAGGAAACAAGGAGACAGCCCGGCCCGGGGGCCAGTTATTAAAAGATGTGCCCTCTTCCTCTTCCTCTGGCTCTGCGGCACACAGAGATGAAAACGAAGAAACGGTTATCACGAGTGAGAAATCTACTTCTGTACATTTTGCAAACGTTACTAACGACGAGGCAGGGATCCAGGCGACAGATGTCCCTCTTGGCCTCAGACGAATCCCCGCTGGCTTTTACACCGTGGTGCATCACAGTGGCCGTGAATGGAGAACCGAAAACAAGCGTTCGTCAGTCGATAACGATGTCTTGGAATGGGGTGGGCCGATTCCACTGTGAGACACTCCCACTCCCACTCGCCTCAGTCCTAACAGAGTTCGCAGACCGTCTGATCTGTCTGCCACCGTTTGTCTTGGAATCTATGCATCCTTCGAATTCCAGCCCATATTGGGTGGTGGGGAACAGCTGCGAACGTTAACAGTGACGGTGCAACAGCTACTGGACCGCAGTGCACAAGACATTCGTAAGTCGGTCGAAGTTTTAGGTGGGTATTTGGGCGCTCACACCATAGTAGCATTTAGGTTCTTCCCAAAGGATGGGGATGTTGTATCGCCGTGTTCATCCCTTTTGGTGACTGTCGGACGGCAGAAGCGGGAGAGAGGTGATTTATCAGAGTCGAGGGTCCACGATCCCAATTGCGTAAGTAGATGATTTGCATCAACACAATCCTCGTTAAACAATTGCCGACAGTCAACCACAAGATCCTGGGGCAAGCTAGAAGATACGACAAACCAAGGTCACAGTGCTCTGTCGCGTTACCGAAAGCACGGGGTAAAACGGAATCTTGATGTTTCGATTGAACAGTTTGAGCGCGCGCTCGATGTCTGTCTGCTGGACCATCCTTGTCGTGCGGCAGCCCAGGCAAACATGGCGATGGCAAAGTTCATTCGCTGTCGCGTCGGCGACACTGATCATTCCCTCGAAGTTCCGCTCATGTTGTATCGCAATGCACTTGTTTCCCGTCCTGTCGGCCACCCTGACCGACCTTCCACATTGATACAGCTGGCGACAGTGCATTTGGCGCGGTTCGAAAAGTGGCAGGATGAAGCCGACGCGACACAGGCCGAGGAATTGCTGCGTGAGGCGATGGACATCAGTTCTGCAGACAGTCACGAGAACCGAGCTGCAATTTTCATGTTGCAGCTGCACGCAGGACGTAAAATGGGCGCTGTGCAGGAGGGTGGCCAATCATCCGTGGAGCGAGATTCCGCTTCAGGGTTGATAGACTGGGATCCATGGAGTTTGGGTGTTCAGTTACTGCGCCGCTTTGAACGATTCGGTGGCCTGGACGACCTCCAACGGGCGATCTTGGAGATTGAGGCATGCCTCGGATCTACTTCTGTCTGGGGTCAGCGGTACATTGCAGGGCAAACGAATCTTGGTGTGGCGTTATCGTATCGATTTGATCAACTCGGAGAGCTGAGCGACCTTGAGCAAGCAATTTCGAGGTTCGGGATTGCTGTAGACCTCACTCCCGATGGTCAATCTGACAAATCCGGCCGTCTAAACAACCTCGGTAACTGCATCCTCACTCGTTTCGAGCGCCTCGGGGAGCTGTGTGACCTCGAGCAAGCAATTTCGAGGCTCGGGGATGCTGTTGCCCTCAGCCCTCGTCGTGACCCTGACAAACCCGGTTGTCTAAACAACCTCGGTAGGTGCTTTCTCACTCGTTTCGAGCGCCTCGGGGAGCTGGGTGACCTCGAGCTAGCCATTTCGAAGCTCAGGGATGCTCTTGAACTCACCCCTGATCGTCACCCTCACAAACCCTCCTGTCTCCTCAACCTCGGCCACTGCTTCGTCGCTCGTTTCTCGCACCTTGGAGAGTTGGGTGACCTCGAGCAAGCAATGTCGAGCCACAGGGATGCTGTTGACCTCACTCCTGATTGCCACCCTCACAAACCCACCTATCTCAACAACCTCGGTAGCTGCTTCATGACTCGTTTCTCGCGCTTTGGGGAGCTGGGTGACCTCGAGCAAGCAATCTCGCGCCACAAGGATGCTGTTGACCTCACCCCTCATCGTCACCCAGACAACGCCCGCCATCTATGCAACCTCGGCAACTGCTTCATGGCTCGTTTCTCGTGTCTCGGGGAGCTGGATGACCTCGAGCAGGGAAAGTCGAGGCTCAGGGATGCTGTTGGCCTCACCCCTGATCGTCACCCTGACAAACCCGGCCGTCTGAACAACCTCGGTCTCTGCTTCAGGGCTCGTTTCGAGCGTCTCGGGGAACTGGGTGACCTCGAGCAAGCAATTTCGAGCCATAGGGATGCTCTTGACCTCACCCCTGATCGTCACCCTGACAAACCCACCTGTCTAAACAGCCTCGGAAACTGTTTCATGGCTCGCTTTGAGCGCCTCGGGGAGCTGGGTGACCTCGAGCAAGCAATTTCGCGCCACAAGGATGCTGTTGACCTCACCCCTGACTGTCACCCTGACAAACCCGGCCGTCTAAACAACCTCGGAACCTCGTTCGTCACTCGTTTCTCGCGCCTTGGGGAGCCGTGTGACCTCGAACAAGCAATTTCGAGGCTTGGGGATGTGGTTGACCTCACCCCTGATGGTCGCCCTGACAAACCCGGCAGCCTAAACAACCTCGGTAGCTGCTTGCTCAAACGTTTCGAGCGCTTCGGGGAGCTGGGCGACCTCGAGCAAGCAATTTCGAGGCTCAGTGATGCTGTTAACCTCACCCCTGATCGTCACCCCCACAAATACACCTGTCTCAACAACCTCAGTCTCTGCTCCAGAGCTCGTTTTGAGCGCCTCGGGGAGCTGGGTGACCTCGAGCAGGCAATTTCGAGGCTCAGGGATGCTCTTGACCTCGCCCCTCATCGCCACCCCCATGAACGGATCTGTCTCATCAACCTCGGTAACTGCTTCCTCATTCGTTTCGAGCGCCTTGGGGAGCTGTGTGACCTCGAACAAGCAATTTCGAGGGTCAGGGGTGCTCTTGACCTCACCCCTGTTAACCACCCTGACAAACCCACGTATCTACACAGCCTCGCTAGCTGCTTCCTCACCCGTTTCAACCGTCTCGAGGAGCTGCGCGACCTCGAGCAAGCGACTTCATTGTCCTCCCATGCTGCCTGTGCCTCCACAGGCTCTACCACCACTCGGTTTAGTGCATCCCTGCTTTGGATTTCGTGTGCTCGTGCTTCAGGCCATCACTCTCTCCTGCATGCATATTCCGTTGCCATTGATCTCCTGCCTCACCTCGCATGGATAGGCCTCCCGCTTGCAAACCGTTACAGCGAACTCATCCAAGGTGCTGATGTGGTAAGGGAGGCAGCAGCAGCAGCTCTCGACTCGGGACTCCCGCAAACTGCAGTGGAGTGGCTTGAGCAAGGACGCTCCATCGTTTGGGGCGAACTGTTTCAGCTTCGCAGTTCCCATGCTGAGTTGTCGTCTGTTCATCCAGATCTGGCCTCCAGACTTCAGGATCTGTCAGCTGCATTGGAGCATTCTGGCGCTACTCGTGAAACGTTATTGTCCTCACTATCGGAGCAGACTCCAAGTGCGCCAGAGTCTTTGGAACAACAGGCCGACAGACACCGTGCGCTCGCAATCGAGCGAGACCAGCTGCTACAGGATATCCGGACATTGCCTGGTTTCGGACGATTCCTCCTCCAGAAACAGTTCTGTCAGCTCCGTGCTTCAGCACACTCTGGACCTGTCGTCATGCTCAATGCCGCGGAGAGCCGCTGTGATGCGTTGGTTGTACTGGCCGACGCGGACGATGTCATTCATGTCCCGCTTCCCAATTTCACTCTCGACCGATCCAAGCGTCTTCAGAATGCCCTCCAGAGTTTGCTTCGTCACGCTACATCATCTGACGAAAGGGAGGGGCAACGTGTCCAACGGAAGGACGTTACATGGGTGTCTGTCTTATCCGTCTTGTGGAACAACGTCGTCAAACCAGTCCTGGATGCCCTGGCTTTCTCGGTACGTGATGTCATTCAATTCAATTCAGAGTTGGTTTATTCACCTGTCTCTCTAAGCAGACTCCTGGGGACCTATCGCGCATTTTTTGGTGTCCGACTGGGCCTTTCGCGTTCCTTCCTATCCACGCTGCCGGTCTTTATGGCACTCAGTCTTCGGACTCTGGACACAAAGTATCTGATTTCGTCATCTCGTCATACATCCCTACTCTCAGTATTCTTGTCCCGTCATCCGAAATCAATGCTCCATCTAGTGACCACCTCCGCCTTCTTACTGTCCGTCAGCCACTCTCAGATGGCCAGGGTCGACTTCCAGGTGTGAACACCGAGTTGCGACACATCAGAAATGTGATCCAGGGCTCACTATCAGCACGAACCACCCTCCTGGAGTCCTCTATCGGAACGGTCGAGGAAGTATTATCCTTGATGAAGGAGGCGGACTGGGTCCATTTTGCATGCCACGGACTTCAAGATGGCGTAAACCCGACTGAGAGTGGACTCTGTCTCGCCAATAAACGCCGCTTGAAACTATCTGACATCATTGCGTTGTCACGTCCTCGTGGTGGGCTCGCCTTTCTCTCCGCATGTGAGACGGCGATGGGTGACAAGGATCTCTCCGACGAGGCTCTCCATATCGCTGCGGGAATGTTGTTTGCGGGTTACGGGGGCGTGGTCGGTACGATGTGGTCGATCAGCGATAGGCTTGCACCGCTCGTGGCAAAGGACGTGTACGAGCAACTCTTTCGGAACGGTACAAGGCCGGATCATCGGGAGGCCGCACGGGCATTGCATCATGCTGTCGGACGTCTTCGGGATAATCGGGCGTCGTTTGACGAGTGGCTTCCGTTCATCCATGTCGGTCTTTGAACGTTCAACACGGATATATGGACCTGCTCGATCTCGTCTACACATTGCATTGTATTATAGTCATGATGGTGGATAGAAAAATGGTTTCGCTGCCACAAGCTTTGCTTTTAGACGAATACCCTGACGAATCACGTTTTACCGACCAACTGCAAGACTGGCGAAGGGAACGCCGCTCGAGAAAGGATCGGAATGTAATATTTAATCTTTTGCTACAACTTTTGAGGTCGAGTCCCTCAGGTTGCGGTAGCCGGATAAGCCGCGGGAGAAATATCCCCCCTTTGGCACCCAGTTCACACTCAGCTAGAGACAAACAGAACCAAACTATACACCCAAATCCTACATCGCAGCGTCCTCATCATCGCCAACGGCGTTGAAACCCCCCCCTCCAGATCAAGACGAGCACAAAAAGTACGTACCATCCTCCTGCTTCCCCACAAAACCGCCGCCGTCCAATCTATACGACGCCTTCACTGCGCCGGGGTCGACTGGCGATGGATGGATGCCATACAGTAACGGTTGGCTGACCTGACCTTGATTGCGATGCTTGTGATCATAGAGTATGGGCCTTCAAGAATTCCAAGTCGTCGGGCGTCACCTCCCCACCGAATCAGACCCCACACCGAAAATCTACCGTATGCGCATCTTTGCGCCCAACGACGTCGTCGCCAAGTCACGGTTCTGGTATTTCCTCAGGTAGGGCCCCTCCCCTTTCAGAATATATATATATATATGTCGCCATCGTGTTCACCTTTGTTCAGACAATTGAAAAAGGTCAAGAAAGCGAGCGGTGAAATCATTGGTGTCAACGTTGTGTGTATCCCTTGCAGCCGTTCAAATGGCAGGCGGAACGGGATTTGCTGACTGGGTCCCCCACCCGAACCCTCGCGTTTTTTTTTTTTTCTTTTTTATATCTTTCTAGATTCATGAAAAGAAACCGCTCAAGGTCAAGAACTTTGGCGTTTGGTTGCGTTACGATTCCCGTTCGGGAACGCACAACATGTACAAGGAGTTCCGCGAGCTCTCGCGTGCGGACGCCGTCAAGGCGCTGTATCAGGACATGGCTGCTAGACATCGTGCCCGTTTCCGGTCGATTCACGTACGTGTTCATTTGTTTTTATTTTTATATTTTTTGGGACCTCGCCGTTGACGCGACGATCAGATTCTCCGCGTCGTCGAGATCGAAAAGACGGAGGACGTTCGTCGTCCGTACATCAGGCAGCTCCTCGTTCCCGACCTCAAATTTCCTCTCCCACACCGCGTTGGCAAGGCCAAATCGACGTTTGTTGCGCGCCGCCCCACCACGTTCTGAAATGGCAGTGAAGGAAGGGGGGTCGGTCGTCTTTACTTGGAGATACCGTAGTCCATGTACACCTCCTCGTCAGACGCTATGTTTATGCAACAAGTCCCATGCGTACATGCACAAGTCGTTCGAACCTTTTCTAAACCACCTCACCCCACCCCCCCCCCCAAAACAAAAAAAAAAAAAAAAGCAAAAGCATTGATACCAACTCGGAACAAGAAGAAAAACGTCGTTTGAAACGTGTAGGGTCCGGGCCTACCTCTGCGCCACTCTAGCTTGAGCTCTTTGTGAAACGCTTCTTTCACAGACGGTTGCGCCTGCACCGATTACATGCCAACATTTCACAACCCTGGCAACGCTACAGAATCACCGAAACGAAGGATGGGATGAGCGCCCTCCCACAAACCGGACGATTCAACGCCACCACTCACAAAGAGATACAACGGCAGGTGGTGTCCACAACTCTGACAGCGCCCACCGCCGTGTCGATGACGCCACCGCCCGTTATGATCGCACTCGTGGTCTACCCTCAGCCTGTCCATCATCTCCCGGACCATCCGTTGTCGCACGATGGTCATGTCGTGTACGGACTTGGGCCGATCCGCTTGTCCAGAGGACGACGAGGACGAGGACGAGGCCGGGGCCGAGGGTGCGGCGGCGGCCGTTCGAGTGGGCGTAGTCGACGTCGAGGCGACGCTTACCGGTCGCGATTCCGGACGGAGAAATCGTGGCTGTAATCTTGCTGCGTGTCCAGTCGAGCTCGAGGACGTCGATGCGCCGACTGTCGGCGTACGTGCAGGGGTAGGTTGAGGACGTGTGACGTGTACGGTCGGCGGGCGCACGGGAGCTGGGGGCGGTGCTGGTGCTGGTGCTGCTGGTCGCTGTGCTGGAACAGGTACGGGTACGGCAAGTCTTGCACCTGGCATAACCACCCGCGCGTTCTCGACTGGTGCACGAAGATTGCGCGCCAGAACAGGAGCGGGGGCAGGGGCAGGAGCGGGGGCAGGAGCGGGGCGCAAGGGCTGCGCAGGTACATTACGTCGTACGCCCGGATTCCGAGCCACCCCAAGTTGCGCATCCACCCTCTCCTCGGCGACCGCCAACAACCGCCGTTCATCCCACTGCGGACACGGACACGTCTTCCACCGCGCAAGACAGAGGTAACAGAATTCGGTTCGGCATCGGCACGTCATGTGGAAGCAGCCTACGTGGAGCTCGATCATTTGGGAACAGCCTGGGCAGCGAGCCCAGCCAGAGGCGCGGCTGAGCGCGAGGACATCGGCGGCGTCTGCGTCGGGGCGACAGGCGTGCGTCCAATCACCACTATGCTGCGCGCGACACCTGCCACACGTCCGCCTTCCACATCCCGGTGCAGGGCAGGTGTATACTTTACTGCCGAACACGCCTTCTGAGAGAGGTCCCAAGAACCGGCTGCATGCAGGAGAGGAACAGTAGACGCGTTTGAGGGTGCCAAACTCGACTTGTTTTTCCCGCAAGGTCGCGAGGAGCGCTTGTGAGAGGTGGGGTTGAACCTGAGCAAAGGGAATGTTCTGCCTGCAGCAACGAGGCGGATAGAGCGTTTCGTCTCTTGTTGCAGACTGGAAGAGATCTGTGATGCAGCCAATGTCGTAGTAGTGACCACAGGGCGCGCGAACTTCCACGCCGCGGATCGGATCTTGGCAGATGACGCAGTCATGGCCGGTTGGACTGCCGATAATGACACCTCTCAGCAAGAGGAATAGACGTGAAAGGGTTCGAGGTGGACATACCGATTGACGACCGGGGTTCTGGGAGCAGCAGTGCCAGTAATTGTCGGGCCAGGGTGGGACGCCAGTTTTGGGGTGAATACCCAGCCTACGACAGAGGAGAGCCATGCGCCCCACGTCTGAGATTCCGCGGCGCCATGTCTATGTGATAGAAACAGTCGGCCATCGTGCGAGGGTAAAGCGCGGTGGTCCTACCTGGGAACCTGTGCCCCATGTTGTTGGTTAGCGTTTCGCTGGGTTGCCGTCCTTTGGCGTAATCTCCTTGAGCTAGATTTTCGAATGGAGAGGTCAAGGCCACTCGCCTGTTATCATTTTGCCGAGGGACTACACCCGGCACCTGCACCGCTGGCTTCTGCACCGCCGGCCTCTGGTCAACACCAAGTTCCTCTCCAGCAGCGATACGTTGTGCCAACGCCCTATCTTCGTTGGCAACAGCCAGCGTACGCGCCTGGTGCAGCAAATCATTCATAGCAACATCGTGATCCGATAACGGATTCCCACCCTGCGCTCTGTGCGCAAAAAACGTCTGCATCTCGTCCAGCTCGTCGAGACTGAGATGGTTCAAGAGTCCCAACAAGTCCTCTTCGTAAGTACTTTCGACTCTCCCCCCCCTCGGTGCGAGTCGCCCAGAAGGCGGGACTCGGGAAGGGCCAGCGACGTTCATGGGAGAGGGAAGAAAGAACTCGAGATAAGCGCCCTTGGGAGGGGGGTTCACCCCTTTTATATTGCCGTCACCCATCCGCAACACGTGGGGATTGTGAGCAAGCGAGTACTCCTTCGTCGTAGAACTTCTTGCATAGTAGCGATGTAGGCTGGTGGCAAACTTTTCGCAAGTTCTGATCTCGAGGTTGCACTGGAGGTATTTTATGATTAGACCCTCGATCGATTTAGTACACTTCAAGTTCGTATCAAAGGTCGCGGACAACAAAAACACCGTGGCAGTGCTCACGAAGCGTTACCGTGTGGTATGCGAATTCGGCGCAGCCAAACCGCAGCAGCCTACGAGAGTATAGAGAGATGACGGTCCAGTGACCGCGCGCGCACAGCAAATTCGAGCTCTTTAAAAGTGTTCGTTCCACCCTCTCGAACACAACTCCTCCTCACACCATGATCGTCACGCCAGACGACCAAACCCCCAAATGGCGATCAGACGCAAAGGTTGAGACGGATAGACCTCGAGACTCGGAGGAGGTAGGCCTTGACGCGATCTACTCTCCGATAAGCATCGATCATCGAGCATGTTTCCGTGACAGCCTCCCCCGTCCTATTCCTCTCAAACAGACTCAGTAGTAGACCGGGCAGCCAACAACGGGAGCGTCCCCTCCTCCTCTCGCACGTTCAAGACCAAACCGACCAACTTTCTCGCGCTTTCCAACGACAACAGCAGCATCCAAGGGGAGTTCGTCATCGACCCTTCCATACGCATACCATCTCCCATGTTACCTCCCCTGGACGAGGACGAAACAGAAGACGACCGGAAAAATCTGTGCCTGAGGTCTAAATACAGTTCTGTGCAAGCCGACATATGGCTGCTGGGTTCCCCGAGAGACAGCATGATCGGCGAACACAAACCTCGGCGTACGACCATCGCGCTTGCCGCTGAACATGGGTCCATCCGCGCCCAAGTGGTATGTCGTCCTTTTTGATGTGTGTCTCTGTTTCGATTCCTGACGTGTGCTCGGTGCGGTGCTAGCAAACCCTCGAGGGTGCGGTACCGTTCCAGTTGACGGCGAGCTCCACCCACGGGACGGTCCGATTGGCCATCCCGCGTGCCTTCCAAGGACTGTTGTCCGTCTCCACACGCCACGGGAGCGTCTCTGTCAGCGACGCGATCGTCGAGAACGCGACCCAGCTGAGTCAACTGGGCACCACACGGCGGTACTTTGTCGGCGATTTCCATTTGCTGGGGGAAGACGAATGGGGAGGGGATCAAGTCGAGATCGACGGGGTGCATGGGTCCGTTCGTGTCAAGTATATTGATGAGGTGGCAGGGGCGCAGGGCAAGAAGGGATTGTTGAGTCGGTTGTTTGGAAAGTGAGGTTGTTGTCGTATCCATTCCGTGATTGTGGGATTACGGACGCACACCGCCCCGTCCCAAAGTTAGTACACGCTGTGCATGCCAAGATGGCTACGTTTTTTAGCGAATGCCGTGAGACTGATTTCGGTTAAAGGAAATGACTGCGGACCCACCGGGCCAAGGTGAGACAGTACTATGATAGTGCCGCAGTTGTCGTCCGGGATACCCGACGGTAAAGGATCAAGTGACCGAAACACCGTATCATGATCTCATGAGCCGTTCTATGGGATTGCACAGGAAGAAAACACATGTACATGTCTAACCCGGGTGCAAAAAAAAAACAAAACAAAATGATGAGTCGTATCTGCAATGATATTGATGGTAATAAATGCTCCACAAATACGACGCAGCGTTACGTCGTCCACGTTCATGCCATGCTTCTGTTCGTTTGGAGAACCAAACTATACACTGATCTTGCATACATCCCCCCCTCCCCTTCTCTCTCGTCTGAACCATGGCCACATGCACCAATACGTACTGGGGGCAAGGATTCCAAGTGTCATACAAACATCGCTTTCTCATGACTTTCCTGGCTTGGGGGGAATGAAGAGCCACGAGAGCGCGATCACGAAACGGATACCCGCCGCGGTAGCGAGCGTGAGCGTGTCCCCAAGCTTGTCCAGTATCGCGCTGCCGGCGAAACCGCCCAAGAAGAGGAACAAGATGGCGATGACCTTGTGATCACGTGAGGGGTTCAAACGACGCAGGTTGAACAGTTGTGGTTCGGTCACGAGTTCGCACCACGTCGTGGTGAGGACGACTGCGAAGGGAGTCAGGTGGTGAAACCGGCCTGAGTTGAGATGAGGTACATACCCGTCGTCGTGAAGTGGGTGTTGAGACGTTTGCCCATGATACCTTGGAGACCCATGCTGGCACTGATAAGCCCCAGGCCGACATAGGAGAGGATGTTTGTCCAAGCCGGGTCGCCGCGGACGTCTGCCACACTACCTTCGCGGCTTTGCCAGATAAGGATCGAAGCGCCCATGGTGAAGAGTGATTGAAGGAATGTGCCAAGGGTCATCCACAAACGGGTCTTGCACCCAATCTTATCTCCGATGCGTCCGAGGAACGCACCCAAGACGAAAGAGACGACGGAACAGAGCGCTTGCCGGTCGGCAACGTGGAAGGTCAGGTCGTTGTCGCCGTTGAAGAGCCGTGTCAACGCGATTGCAAGCTACGGAAGTCGCTCAGCGAGTTAGGAGGGGGAAGGCACCGACGACAGACGTACTTGTACAGAGTTGCCCGTCTGGAAAGCACACCAAACGTAGAGTGCGATGAAGCTCACAGCATCGCTGAATCGGCAGGTGAGTCGAAAGTAATATCGGAGAAAACCGGAAGAGTCGGGACACGTACATGAACCCAGTCATAAAACAGTACGCCGTTAACGGGGCTGCAACTTGGGCCGTATCGAGTTCCTCCATCAAATAGGTTCTAACGCTTCTCTTCCGTGATGAACCGTTTGCTTCGATATCGCGGCCGTTGTAGGAAGAGTGCTTTGCGAGCACCATCGTAATCGCCGGAGGGTCATCTTTTTTGATCGAGCTGGCGATACTGGGGGCGCGGCTGCGTGGCATGAGGGATGGAGTGCCCGGGATTGTGAGGAGGTCAGAGTCAGGAATGTCGAAGGGCAGCTCTTCGCCTTCTTCCTCTGGTGTGGGGTTGAGAAGGGTGGTTGCGGTGCTGATCGGCCGTGAACCTGGTGGTATAAGCGGAACGCCTTGCGTTTTTAAAGACACGGTCCGCCCGTGGAAACGATTGACCAAGTTGTCCTGCCACATGTTTTTTGAAATCACAGGACGGAAAAAAAGAGAGCGTGTTGGCTTGGCTGCAAAGGCGAGGAAAGACGACCGTGTACAGCCTAACCTCAAATACCCTGCGATTACGAATACCTCCTCTTTAACGCCGCGCACAGATATTCGCTACCCTGCAATTACGGACGTTTATCTCGGTTCAAAATCGCGTCCTACTCCTACGTTATGACAGATACTTTCTACTCAGAATTGGGTCCCATATGGCTGACCTCTTGGATTCCCGGCATTGTGTAAGCCCAGAGATATTTTCGGCCGACGTGTGTGAATCCACCTCCAACGCCCGCTCAAACGACGCGAAATCGACGGATTGGACTCGTGTAATTAACGTATCCGGACTTGGCACGCCCCTGCTGATCACATTAGAAGTTCGATGCGGACATAGTCATCTAATGAGGACAATGAAATTTCGCGGGAGCATACCGCGAGAGGGGGCCCTCAGCGCACTAATATAACTCAAACCGGTTGTTTGGTCTAAAGGCTTTTGCCAAATAGGCACCAGTGCAAGCTTTAGCTGACCCTGCTCCCCTCCTCGGCCATGCGGCAACCAGCAGTGCACAAGCAGCACACGACGTCCAACGTGTGGTCCTTTAATTACAGGGTACGTCCTGGATACATATCCGACTCGGACTCGGACTCGGGGCGCATATCAGACGTCGGCGCCGATGCGGTCGCCAAGGCCGATCCCAGTGATGCGTGCCTCATGCATCAAATGGACCTTTCCAGTCGACTTGAGACCGTCGAGTACCGCCCCAATCCCTGGAGCATCGCTCGGATCAACGCAGCCTCTCGACCAGGACCAGGACCAGCCCTTCCGCGCACCCCGGGACCGGCTCGGTCACCCTCCAAACCTGAGCCCAAACCCATCGTCGAGGCGTTCAAGAGACAGGCCAAGCGAGGCCCGCGAGGGGTCCAGCCGATTATACGCGACGTCGACAATTCCGTTGGTGCACTTGGCGTTGATAAGTCTTGTGCCGCGACGGGCTTATCAGCGAGGAACGCACGCAATGATTGTGAGCGCACCCAGAATACAGCTCTTGAACAGGTTCGGGCCTGTCCGCAGCGCGCAAACCTCTTGGACCCGCCTTCTCCCGCTCATGAGCCACAGATCAGATCCACAATCTATGCTGTAAAAGCGCTCGAAAAGGAAACATGCGCGCATATATCCACCTTTCCTGACCGTTTCATCCAATCTTCCCATGCTGCCGCTTCATTCAAGCCCAAACGGATATTTGACCCACATGAATCCACTCGCTTATCCCCTATGTGCCCTGCCGCGCCTCAGAGCGCTTGTTATGCTATCACAGACCGGGCTATTACGCATCACAGTTCCCCCGGCCCGAGGTCGGATATCGCAGTCTCAGGTAAGGCCCTCTCTAATCCCGGTAACCTGCTAAGTATATCGAAGTGCTCTTTGTCCTTCAGCGCCCATCGTGCGCCCATCGTTAGCCCCACTTGTATCTGCACCGGCGTGTACGACTAGCCAGCCCACAGAGATCAGCAACCGTCTCCCTCCGGCTCCCTCGCTTCCCCGGGACATGGGTCAAGGGGCGGCACCAAGCTGGCTATCGGATGCGCTCGATAAAGGGGTCCGTCCCCCACTCTCTTTGGTGTCTGAACCTCGGCAAGATGCCACCAACCCCAATACCTCAGAACCAAAACGCAAGCGCCTGGCCTCGCCCGGACCCGCCCTACCACGCAAAAAACCGCGCGCGAGCGCGTTACGACCTCCAGACCCAGGGCCTCCCACCACGCCCGCACTTCGGTGTTTCCCCACTGCCTACGCCTTTGGTGAAGACGACGATCCGGACGCCGAGTGGTCGACACTGGCGAGAACGAAGCGGCGCGTGGAGAAACCAGGTGGGGTGAGGCAATCTGGCCGCTTTCGTCTCCCGCTTGTGGGTCTTGCACCGAAGACACCAACACGGGCACCCGAAGCGAAGCGACGAGTGATCACGTACCTCCCCCCACCAATGGCGAGTAAGAAGCAGATCGAAGAGGTCACAGCGAAGATCGATCCACCTCCAAGTGGACCCGCGGAACGTGCTCGAGTCGAACAAGAAGCGCAAGAGGAAGAGGTCGAGATCCGCGTGATGGATTCTGACGTGACGCTCGTGAACGAGGACGAGGAGGACGTGGCCGGGATCGACGTCGACGACGTCTGTGTGCGTTACCCCACGATTCGAGCGTGCATGAAAGCGGTTCGTGTCATGTTTGTGGTGGTCGGGGACGGTGCTAATGTTGCGCGTTGTTTAGGAGAGTCGCCTGAGGAAGGCGCTGGGTTGTGTCGTGGAGTTGCGGATGTGAGTGCGATGTGCTGTGAACTATTTGAGGTTCTGCGAATGGTGCTCGTATATTACACGCATCCCTGGCTGTGCTGCTCCGAGTACTGATATGATCGTCTCTATGACCTTTACAATGCAACTAGGTAACGTGTTGAGCAGGGTCATCTCAAGCTGGATCGAGTCTCTCCCTAGAGTAGTCTTTTTTTTTTCTTGCGCATGTTTTTCATGTAAAACAGACCCCAATTCCCCTCTTTCTTGCGTCATCTGATTCAAGGGTATGATCCTGAGATCGAGATCGGCATCGTCCGGGGGGCTCCTGTTAAATACGAGCGTGGTGCGTTTCGAAATCATCTCTTTCTCTTTCTCTCTCTCTCTCTCTCTCTCTCTCTCGATCCATCATGGCAAACGTATACGTGAGTGTATCCGACTCCGATCCCTGCAGATCGCATACTGATCTCCTCTAGTTCGACATCCAAATCGGCGGCGCAGACGCTGGCCGCATCGTGTTCAAGCTCTATGACGACGTCGTGCCAAAGACGGCCAAGAACTTCCGTGAACTCGCCACGGGTCAACATGGATTCGGTTACGAGGGTTCCACGTTCCACCGTATCATCCCCCAATTCATGCTCCAGGGCGGTGACTTTACCCGTGGGGACGGTACGGGCGGTAAATCGATCTATGGGCAAAAGTTTCCAGGTGTGGTGAACGGCACGATCGCCGTCGGGATCTCACGCGTGACATGTTGTAGATGAGAATTTCACGTTGAAGCACAGCAAGCTCGGGTTGCTCTCGATGGCCAACGCGGGCAAGAACACCAACGGTTCCCAGTTCTTCATCACCACCGCCCTCACTTCATGGCTGGACGGAAAACACGTCGTGTTCGGTATGTCGCTGTTCATGCATGGAGGTCGATGTTGAGTTCGTACGGCGATTAACTCGACTCGTAGGTGAGGTCGTCGAGGGTCTCGATGTCGTCAAGGCGGTCGAGAAAATTGGGTCCCCAAGTGGCAAACCTGGTCAAAAGGTCACGATTGGCAAGTCTGGTACTCTTTAGGCATGATCAAAGGGGAAAGCGACAAGGGACCACTTGTTGTCAACGTACAGACGTCTTGTACAATGTAAAGTGCCATCGTTCCGTGACTGCCAGGGTGTCGTCCCGTATCGATTTCTCGACGATTACCGCTCCTCCTCCCACATTAGATTGACGGTCTTTCCTACCATTTTTCGTCGTCGTCGAATTACTGTGTCAGCGTGTTTAGATTGTCGTGCAAGCATCTTCATACGGTATCTGGAGATCTGAGCGTTGTAGTGCCAGCCCCCTCATCTTGATAAGCCTATCGAGGAGAGCCACTTGCAGTACAAAGTCACGCCCAGCAACGCACAGGGGTAAAGTCAAAGACTGTTATCACTTCCGAATTCCGCTACCATCTCCGATCCCGATCGGCATCGTCCGAAGGGGCTTGTTTATCAATCCGTGGTTGCGACACTTCAAGTCCTCCATCTCTCTCTCTCGTGATCCATCATGGCAAACGTTTACGTGAGTGTTTCATCCTGATAAACCATTCATCCCAACATCCGTTGTTGACCCAACTTAGTTCGACATCACGATCAACAACCAACCCTATGGCCGCATCGTGTTCAAGCTCTTTGACGAGTACGTGCCAAAGACGGCCAAGAACTTCCGTGAGCTCGCCACGGGTCAATATGGATTTGGTTACCAGGGATCCTCCTTCCACCGTATCATTCCCGATTTCATGCTTCAGGGCGGCGACTTTACCCGTGGCGACGGTACGGGTGGTCGCTCGATCTATGGCGAAAAATTTCCAGGTATGTTTTACACCCCCGTCATCTTTTGTCTCTCTCACTCACTCACACACACACACGCACATGTGTGTGTGTATAGATGAAAACTTTGCGTTGAAGCACAGCAAGCCCGGTTTGCTCTCGATGGCGAACGCGGGCAAGAACACCAACGGTTCCCAATTCTTCATCACCACGACCATCACTTCTTGGCTCGATGGTGCTCACGTCGTGTTCGGTACGTTTTCGTGCCATCAGACCCATCCCTCTTCGTCTTCGTCTGGGGGATTCACATTCACATTCACTCGTCTCGTAGGTGAAGTCATCGAAGGTTTCGATCTCGTCAAGGCCATCGAGAAATTGGGGTCTGGATCCGGCACGCCCAAAGCAAAGATAACGATCGCAAGGTCCGGGACTGTTTGATGAAACGGAATCGGGGCGTTGAAAGAGAGAGAGAGAGAGAGAGAGAAGTTTTGTTTGTACAAATGTTGGCAACCGTTTTGCGTTTCTTCCAGGATCGAGTGTCTGTGACTCGAACCTCACCATCCTCGTTTTTCTATCCCGCTCTTGATGTAAAAAGGACCCTTTGTCAGAATGTGAAATCTCGACCTTGAATCTTATTACGATGTGTAGCCCGTCACGATGATCGTCACTCCCTTTGTCTTTTTAGCATGGACTCCTTAGCCTAGGGTACGTTTTGGTAGCCCTACCTCCATGATCGATCACCGTGGAAGAGTGTTACTTGCGCTGATGAAGTTCGATCCGACTGTTACGCCGTCCCCCTAGGCGCACTTGGTAGTACGAGTGCAAACGATTGTGTCGCACCTCGGAAACACTCCGCTTACATCGCGAGTCGTCACTCCACATACTATACCACATGTCCCCATTCATCGCCAGACAACGCTCGACCAGTGCCATAGATCTCTCGTTTACCCTCCCCCGACCGACTGACTCGGACGTCTCCGAGTCCTGAGTCTAGATTGCGATGCGCGTCGACCCGTGACGTCGGTCGTTATTGTCTTCGAGATAACCCAACGACGCATTGAATACACCCCTCAACTCGAGGTTGTGCGTTGAACTTTCATATCCAGAGTGCAAGCAACCAGGAAATACGACGACTCACCGGCAGCCATAAGCATCATGGAAAAGTCCTTGTCTATCGACAAGTCCTACAGCACTCGACAACTCTGTCTGACAGCGAAATACGACGTCCATATCGCGACACGACACCAGCAACAAGTCAAGGAAGCAACAAAAGGAGACAAAAGTAAGTAAAATACTCAACAAGGTCATAACCATCAAAAAAGAAAAAAAAAAAAAAAAAAAAAGTAAACAGTCCAGTAAAAAAGGTAATTAAAGAAACGAGGTAATCATCCTGTTCATGACGTGTCTCTGCATAGGATATATGATAACTATCCAGAGTGTTAAAATCCACACAACGGAGACCACAATGTGCGTCCAAACAAAAAAGACAAGTTCTCGACGATCACTGTAGTTTTATTTCACCCTGTTCGCTCCCCGACGGCTCAACATCTTCCTTGTTTGTGGCTGTGCTTTCTCACGCGACGACGAGACCAAGAGCGAGGGCGACAGCCATGCTCATGCCAACGGGAATGTAGTTGGCAGAGGCAGCCCCGCTCTGGCTCGCGGAAGTCGATGACGCCGAGGCACCAGAGCTGGTTGCGGTACCAGCGGCCACCGAGGACGAGACGGGATAAGCAGAACCAAATGCCTTGACTTCAAACTGGGCCGAGGCGTAGATCTATATGATACATATTCATTGAGCATGTTGCGATTGCAAAGACAAGTTGAGCGAAATATAAGAGATAAAACGCACATCAGTGAGGTTCACGGCGTTTGCGAGCGAGACGGTGAAGGTGTTCGAGACAGCCTGGGCCGACTGCTGTTGGTTAACTGTCAGGGAGCAATCATAGTTGGGGACGTCGGCGATCAAGGCGAGAGGAGCAGCCAAGATGGTAGTGTCCGAGTTGGACAGGCTGGTTCATCATCCGAGTCAGTCTCACATATTCACACGTTGGAAACAAAGGAAGACGAGACTGACACGACCGTGAACTGGGAGTAGGGAGACGTGTCGCATGTCCAGGCAAGTGTGTTGGAAGAGCCAGAGACTGAGGGAGAAGAGAAAAAATAATGTCAGATAATAGAGCGTCGAGATGGGATCTCGGGACGTACCCCACCAGGAGGAAGGGCTAGGATTAGTGATGGTGAGCTGCGCAGAGGCGGCGGCGACAAAAGCAGCAGCGGCGAGGAGACGGCGACCGAACATGGCGATGAACGTTTCAGACGACGAGGGAGGAGTGGAAAGAAAGTGGTGCGAGAACGAGCGACGGATTAAAAGTGTGGTTGTAAAAACCAAAATTACGAAACCGCCTGCCTTCGAACTCGACCCGATCGGCCAATTCATTCTCCGCCCGACTGCTCTTTGGTCGTGGTAACATTAATATCAACTACGGTCGCGTTTCTAATCACACGAAACTTGTTGTTTGCGACAGCAGATCCACACGTCGGGCGCCAGAAGAGCACCAAGTCCGAAAACGAATTTAAGATTCTTCAACGAGAACACGTACCGAATTTGAAGAGGTACATTGCGACCGTGATAGGCTCGGTGTTGGGACCGACCAAATAAACGAGGACTCGCTCGGCATCTGCATAAGGCGGTGGTGTATATCACTACAGCCGCGACCGAGGGATGGATATGCATCATGTCGGCTCTCGCAGGTAGCATGGCGTCGGGCAAGTCACGCCGAAAAAGTCGTCGATGGTGTCAGTGGTAGCAACTTGAGGTGTAAGTGGCGGCGGTAGGTGAAATGAAGGATAGGACGGTGAGTGAATGCGTTCGCAAAGAAATGCTCGTTGTGGAGTGTGGTCGAGGTATCAAAAGACCTGATACACACCCGACACTCATCGCGATTCCCTCACAATCAGCATGGCCGTTCGCACGTTTCCCAAAGATAAAAGACTCCATAGGATGAACTACTGGTGGATTGTGTGCCGTGCTACATATGCTGGTAAAAACGATCAACGCGACAGCCTCTTGCCAAAAAAAAATAAAAAAAAACACTGCGGCGATGCGATGGTAGGGGTCTGCAACTCGTCTTACTTGTTAGCTACTCTCGCCTTCAGTTTTCTCTCTGCCACGTCCTCGTTCTCCACCGTCATCACTTCAAAGGCATCTTGACTCCCCGCAAAAGAGCCAAAGAACGGCGTTGCTGGACTCAATGTCGACGGCGTACGGGATGAGTAGGTGAGTGCTGGGGAAACGACTGCAGGAGACTTCAGTGCTTCCTTGACTGTCGAATGCTGCTCGCCAAGTTGGGGCGATTTCTTGGTGTAGATATGTGATGCAGGCGAGGAGCGGAAGCGTGGGCCCCTGTCTTCCTTAGGGCAGCTTCGCGCATCGCCATGCGAATACATATAGGTGTGGTGGAGTTCAATATTATTTTCACAGGGAATAGTGCTAGTATTGCTGCTGTTGTCGTTGCTGCTGCTGATGACGTTATTCGCGCTGGTAGATGTTTGTAGCGAAGAGGGATGGGATTTGCTTCCGCCTGACGGAATAGACTGGTGATTGATGAACGAGGAAGAAGGACAAGGGATCTGCTTGTACGCGGTTGGTCGCTCTGCACGTTGGTGATAACCTTTTGGTCGCTTCCCAGGCTCTTCGTAGTCTGGTGGTGGCGGAACGATGTTGACGGCACGACTAGGTGGACGCATAAATATGGTACTCGTCGCAGCGGGTACGTTAGGAGGACAGCTATCAACTAGTCCTTGAAGCCTCTCAAAAGTCGGCGCGAAGCTGCGAGGCGGGTGACCCATAGCGTGAAAGTCGTCCTCCGATATCGAAGGTAGAGTATCCTGGGAGAATATTGGCTTCCCAGCAAGCCCTAATGCCTGAAGTGGTTTGTGCGGCGCAGGATCGAAACTTCGGACGTTTGCATTGAGCTTTCTGAACGAGGATATCGGCTCCAATACTGACGAGGATTGTGATAATTGCACCTGTAATTGAAGACGTTGCGCATGCGCTTCAAGAATGAGCTCTTCGGCGGGGGTAAAGCCGTTGCGTGCCTGAGAATGAGCTCGAGGCAGCGTGATGGGAAGTGGGTTGGGCGACAGGAGTGCAGCACTTGCGAGGGCTCGAAGCTGGGCCTGCTGCTGCGTTATGAGGTACTCGTTGTCGAGAGCCAAGTTTCTCGTCGTGCTGTCCAACGATCCGTCGTCGTAGCCCATGTCCTGTATGGATTGCAGTAGAGCGTCCATCTCTGAGGTGCTCGGGAGATCTGACGTAGATAGCAACGGCGACTCCCCGTATGCATAACACAGCTTGGAAGATAACGAACGCGATGTAGGAAGCACCCCGGGATTAGAGCTAGGGTTAAAAGTAGCCTGATTGTCCAAGCGCGAGTTGGCGAAGCGGTGAGGCTTACCCCCCGCAACGTCGCGGACATTTGCTTGAAATTCTTGGCCACGGAGGTTAAGCAGGGAAGCCTGCGCGATAGTTAGCCGTGAAGGAGATTGGTCTCCATTCTTCAACGTCCTTTCAGCACGCTATAAATAGCCCCCTCTTGAGTAAGAGTTGCCTAAGGATACGCAAAAACACAAACTCTAAGTTCCCTTTGATCAGCACTGTCCGCAAAGCGCACAGAAATTCTGCAACCAGGATCATCCCATCCGCGCACCATTCTTCCGTGCAAACGTTCGATGGTTTCCTCCGCTGCGGCACGAGTCTCGAGACTTTGACGCACGATTAGGTATTGATCTGATGCGGGGGATATTGAGACATACCGGACAAAGGCAATGATTCGAGGTGGACTACTCAGTTTAGTCTTAAAGAAGCGACTACTTTTGATCTTGTACGGTACCACCAAAGCAGCAAGACTCTGCACGGCCACATGTTATCAGATTTTGTCAGTTTCTCTGGGTACTATGAAACACTACCTCTTCGTCTACTGACAACGGGAGTCTTGTGGTAAACTTAGTAATTGTACTACGGCAAAAGGAGAATGACTCACCCTTCGATGTAGAGATTAGTCGAAGTAGTGTCCTTGAGTTTCTCCATGCGCGACTTGAATGTATTCTCGTCCTGATCGGTAGGCTGGACGGCATTATACTGAGCGTATTCCGTGCCAGGGATCCGATGCACTTGCTACGATGAACGTTAAAAAGACTACCTGGGGTCGAAATCTAATGCACCTTGGAAAACGAAGGATGAAGATTACGGTGCTTTCGAAGTCCTTCGATACACCTTTGAGCAGAGTCCACATCACTGAATCTGAAGAGATGTGTGAATATCTGAGTGAGTTACCAAGCATGCAAAATTTCAAGACGGTCTCACAGAACGAATCCATAACCCCTATAACAGAATCAAAAGGTCAGTCTCACCATGGCAACGACAAAGACGAGAAAGACCAACGTAGGTTTCTCGCTCACGTGCCGAGTGAATGTCCGAACGCTTTTGATATCACCGAATGGTCGAGCGAGAGCGAAGAGATCTTGTTCCGAGGAACCAGGAGGGAGGCCATTGATATAGACATTCGGCGTCCGTTGAGAAGTAGCAGAAATCGATTCAGTCGAGGATGCTGTAGTTAACGTGGAATGAGAATCTGCAGAGTCCGGGAAAATGTGGTTATATGTAATCGCGGAGTTGGAGGCACCTGGAAAACTAAAAGAAGCTTGTACGAGGGGGAAATGTCATCGAAGCGCTGTGGACAGTACTAAGCGACTTACGTGTGATGGACTGTCGAGATTTTGTAGGCAAAGAAACTGGGTCTACGATACCGGAATCGAGCGGTTGGGACGAGACTTTGACGGGCTGGTCGCGCCGCAATGAAGTTGCGGGCTCTGGAAGAATAAGGCAAGAAGGATTACTGTTGATTGAGATGGAAGTTGTGATCATGTTTTGGGAGGTGGAATTAGGCTGGAGTGTTGACTGGATCGCAGACATGGATGTACTGGTATTGATGGCGCTGTGGTAAGAAGATGGGGGGGATGGTATAGGTGGCGCGAGAGGCTGGCTAGATGAGGACGGTGAGTTGGGTTGTGGTCGTGTGGCGTGCTCTGCAGGGTTGTTTGGACAGGTGTGGAAAGAAGATTTAACGGAGCGGGTATGGGATTCATCTAAAGTCGTTACGGGAGGTTGCGGCGGCGATGAAGGGGAAGGACACATGGCGGTGAATCGGGGATGAAAACCGAAGAAGCTTGAATCAGCGGACTTGACGTAAATAGTGCGCTGGAACAATTATGAGGGGGGTCTAGAAAGAGGTTATGTGGATGTGGTGGGGAGAAGACAAAAGAGGGTGGAGGGGGAAAGACATGCAGGCGGAGAGGCGGGATTCTTTATATCTTTCGGAGAACGGTGACGCACGGGCCCGGTCTGTGGAGGGAAAGAGGGCAACCTTGAAGAGATCGTCGGAGGCATCCTCGAAGGATGCCTCCGCTAGCCTCGTGTCACGTCCCGGTCGAAAGAGGAGACTCACTGCCCAAATTAAGCAGGTCTTCAGGTTTATTTAAAGCCCCGACGCCAAATCAGGAAGTTGCCATCCTGCGCCGACGATCGCTGCAATGCGACTTTATCCGAATCGCTCGGAGAAAATTCAACCTGCAAGAGCCGTTGCAAAGTCGCTACACCCCGTCGTCGCGCATACAAATTCACAGTGATAACCAGTCGGGCTACACGTTCAGCTCTGCTTTCTCGCGTACCAGCTGCGGTCAACTGTCGAACAGAATCTTATAGCTTGGGGAATGCGCACGAGTCGGCCCCGAGCTCGTACCGCAGGATGACTCGCACACCATCAACGCTTTCGGTACGTAGCGTCAAACAAAATGAACTCATTTATCCGCTATGCAGTTACGGTACTTATGCTGCAGACCTTAATTAATTTTCCCCTCCACTATCGTACAATATCCCCTTGTAGCACCTCGAACATCGATGGCTGCTCAATCGGGAGTAGTTATGAGTTTGGTTGCGAAGATACGGCAACCCGAGTGGGTGGCCTCGTTGCTTTCGGTACGTATGAACTCTACTTCTCCGGCGACGATCCTTGCTATTCTCTATGTGTTCACTCTGTCAACTTGACACAAGTGTTTATGGAGACAAGGCTTCCTAACGATCTAGTATGCTGAATCACTATCCTTTCATGTTCCATTCACCGAGGTCTCCATTTAGGTCTGAGTTAGCTCATTGTCTGTCAAAGCGAAAGAAAACCTTGACTGATTCAGTTGCAATTCCATGCGATTTATTTGGCATGCCGGTGTCTTGACCGTCCAACTATTCTACGCAAACAAATGAATGTATTGTCATCACGGATCACAGCGGGGGACCCTAGAACCATATAGCCATTATGACGATGCGTGTTTGACGCACTCTGTGAGAAACGTCGTCTCGTGTTGGCCTTCCTGTGCATTGTCGCTGCGGCGGTTCTCAGCTTTACCCTTGTAGGTCTGTTCCCCCAGAGGACATATTGGCTCTTCTAATATACCTGACACCAGTGGGGCTTCTCCCTTGCCGCAACGAAGGATGTCACACACATTTCGGGCTTCGTTTACTATGTTAACTCGACCACGTGAGTCTTCCCCAGATTTCATTACCATCTCATGCATCATCCACCGGCAGTGTCTTCATCTTTTCTATATGGCCATCGCGTGAAGCGGTCAAATAGTTTATGATCCCATCACTGTCTTCCTTCTGACTTTGTGGAGGTCGTTTTGTGTTTGCAACGTAGATGACCGTTCGCTCGTAGATAGTATCTTACTGCGTGATGGTCAACATTTCATTGTTAGTTCTTGTCTGATTCATGCATTCTAATGTATCCTTGACACAGGTATGATGTGCTTTGCGCGGATGGACTTCCTTTGTGTGTTGCCCGAGAACATCACCGTTGCGGACAGAATCGTAAGTATCTGGCACAAACACTGCACATACAGTCATGCTATTGGTGAGACGCTGCATTCCCAAAGCTTATTGGACGGAATCTGAAACACGCCCGCCGCTCAGCGGGCGAGCGCGAGTAACTTGACGCTGCTTCGCACGGTGTCATGCCCAACTGATTGACGTACGATTGTAACGTCCGTCCTTGTCTTACTAGCCTCCTTACAAGGTGGTAACCGGCATTCCCACCAATCCGTAAGTACACGCGCATCACCCTATTGAAGGAGAAACGTCAACGTTTCAACAACCAAACGATGCGATGCCTGTCGATGGTCTATGGAAGAGAAGGGGATGACAGCGGGGGTGAACGTTTGAGCCTGCGCTAGTCGCGATATATATTGTCAGGTCCACTAGAAACCGTGGTGCGGACACCACTCGAGCGGGCGCGTTGGAAACTAGGATAGAGGTTAGACCATAGAATGCTTGAAATTTTCAAAAGGAGCGATACGCAAGATAGAGAGGCTTAACAGTAGCTGCCCTAATCACGCAATATCAATTCAGTATGGGACTCTGTCATTGGGTACTCGCCGGAAAGTGCTGTTGGGCAGCTGACTAGCTAGGATCAGCAATATTTGACGACAGGCAATCTTCATAAGCGTTGCGGATTATATCCCCTTCCTTATGGCGGGATTACACCCTCCGTACTGTGTTGACCGAGACAAGTATCAAGTACTCGCCGGGCACAGTCAGAGAGCCATTGTGGAGAGTAGTAACCATAATTAATATTGATATACATACATACATACACACAACCAGCGCGGAAAACAGGCGGAAAATGCTCACGACATGTCCATGTCACCTGGCTGAAACGTTTGACGTCGCACGTCAGGGTGTGTGTCATCGATATCACTTAGTGCGGTCAAGTCGTCGGTAGCGAGGTCTAAATCTGCAAAGTCCACGAGGGCCGTATATTGCTCAGCATATTCAAGCAGTTCTTCTTCCTCCAAGTCATCAGGGGTTGGTTCCGTGGTACTTGATTTTTGTTCTGGAAACGCGAATAAGCGAACACGAAATGCGTCCTGACCAAAACTTGCCTTGCAGTTCGCTTTCCCACGCGCTGGCATCCTCCATGTCTGGATCAAACGACGAGCCGACTTCGATGGCGTATGATACACGATACGAATGATTCTTCTTATGGTTTGTGCTCTGCACGATTCTCCGGAAAAGCTAGGTTCCATCCACCCCTTGTCAGCGGAACAAACTGGGACGCGATATACGGCAACGAACCTCATCCTGCATAATGGCATCGTCCGACTCCTCTTCGTCGTCACAATCCATGAATACATCAAAACACTTGTCACTGCTTCTCCGCGAGCTCACCGCCCGCTCGCGTAGCTTCTGTGCGTGTTGTCTACACCGGGCTTGGAAGCGTTCCCTCAGGAATACTTTTTGGGGGTCCTCTGATGTTTGGGTGCCGGCGCGAAAGAGGAGTTTTGCAGAGGCTGGGGTGAAGGATGAACGACAGGAAGCGGGTGCCATTGATTTATACTGTGCGCGTCGCCGTTCCTGCACTTCGTGTGTCGGAGAGGAGAAGCTCGGAGACGCGAGAGGCGAGGAGCTCATGGGTTGGTGACTCCGCGCCGAATAGTACGATGAACGACTGGGTGTAGAACTAGCAAGCGAGAAAGGGCTGGAGAGTAGCATTGGGTGTGGTTGATGCGTTAATTGGGCCACTCATTGAACGCGTTCGTGACGACCGTTGAATGAGTGTGGCGCGCGCTTGTTGACACTTGTTGACGTGTTACACTTCTTTCACGTGACTTGTCTCGCGGGTCTTTGTTTAGCTGCACATACTAACTGCGATACACTCTGTGCTTATCGTCTTCAACACGTAGATCATATCTTATCGCTTTCATCTCAGTTTTCTCACCACACTCATCTTAGGACACTTGGGGACTATAAGAAGCCTTAGCCGCTTCTTAAGCGTCCGTTGTTCGGGTTCCAGACTTATCTGAACATTCTTTCCTCACGATGGCCTGGCCGCCGTAGAAGGCGCCTCATCTCGCGTCGTGGGTACATATGTTCTCGATGGCTTATCTTCACGCTCCGCCGTAGCATTCGCAGGAACATTCTATGGCGCACATTTCGCCCACCCAATCAGGCCTTGAGAAACTTGAGGCCTTTGACGGTTGAACTACACACCTTACTCGGTTACGTTACACCAATTTCCGCCTCGATCATGGTGTGTAAAGATCTCTGACTGTCCCCAGCAAATCTGTCATGCGAGAAAACTCGAGCTTATTACATATCACACGGTATGCTAGTCCCAATTGTTCCCGAATGCTGACCGATGGTGACCATCGATTCCGTCCGACCGGGAAATATCGAACAATGGCACAGATTACTTTTCTTGAACTGCAGGCTAGAAACTTGCGCAGTGGCAAGTGGCAAAGCGTGGGGCATGATGTGGGGCGCTGTTGTCAACGGTACAATGTTTGAATGCCGATTCCTAGTGGTGTGTCCATATCGATTCTTGAAACACACGACGGGCCCCCTTCCCGTAAGCACGCAATGCCTCACTGGCACTTGACGCAAGCATGACTTAGAAGTACCGAAACATCAGTACCGCATGTAACGTCCAACAGACATCAAGTAAACAGGCGATTAAAATATTTAAAGTGCATGTTTTGGGCTGCGCTTTTGGAACCTTGACCCTGTTAGTAAGTTAGCGAGTGGACTTGAGATCAAACCAATCGCTTGGTTCTCAACTCACGTCCAGGTGACCCGGCCCATCGGGATTACAAAACCCTAAACGCAAGTCACTTCAAGCACGAACCTTGAGTTTACAAACTCTCCACGGTGCCTGTGGACCTCCAGACTCGCGGTCTGCGTGATGGCGCGTCGCTCGAGGGTGGGGAAAGAAGGTCGAGAGGATCTGTATACCATGTATATCTAGGTACAAACGAAGAAAACTGGTACGAAGACTCTGATGCTAGCAGCCGTTTCGTGTGCGATCGGGTGAAACCCGTAGGGTTTCCGGCCCAAGGCAAGGCCCTGATCTATGAGTGGGCCAGGTGAGCTGTGATCCCGATTATTAGGAGCCCTTGGTGACGCGTGCAGCGAAAGCGGAGGCCCCAATCACTAGGAGCGAAGGGCTGACTTACTGTTAGCGTACCGGCGGCATGGCGATGCGCTTGAATTCTTCGAGCAGTTGCCGGTCAGCTTGTAGGAAAGGCGCTAGCACTAGCGCATGGTGTCGGAGGTAGAGAGTGAACGCATCGCCGGCCCATCTTCCCATGACTTTCACTACGTTGAAAGGGATGCCCTTTAGTAGGTAGAAGAGTGTCCCGCCGATTCGTAGGCTATGGCCTTGAAGGTTTGCAAGGCCACAATGTTTGACGATGGAAGTGATGCGTGTCATGAATTGCGTTTTGGAGAGCGGGCGTAGGCCACCTTTGGGATGCTTCCAGGCGAACAGATGTGCGCTGGAGGGTCCATCGTTGATGCGTAGGTGATTCTGCAGGGCAGTGTCTGGGTCCGTTATACAGTTGGGTTGAGGGGCGCATTGAACGGTCTCTCCATTTACAGGTTCACATTTGGTGGCTGGAAGGGTGAACTGTAGGACTGGTAGCCCGTTTGGATCCCATAGCCAAGCGACATCGTGACGAGTGATGTGCTTGGTTACATCGAAGTTTTTTATGGTTTTTACGGTAAATTCACCTAGCCTTGCCACGCAGTAGAAAACCGTGACCATGCATGCGAAGATGGCTGCATCACATGGGTTGTTGAGGTCGAGTTGAGAGCGTATGGCTTTCAGGTCTTCTATTGTCATGGGCGGTCGCTTGGCCCTTTTGGAGCCTGGTGGTGCGAGTTTGGCTGCTCCTTGCAACGTGTGACGAAGCTCGACGGGGTCGATGTCCCAAGGGTGACCGTGTAGTAGGTGCCAGGCCCGAATTCCTGCTGAGTAGTTGGCTATGGTTGAACCTGCGTGCGCACCTGCGCAGCTGGAGAGGAAAGTGAGGAGGAGGTTGCGCGATATTGGGCATCGCTCCGTTTCCGAGATGTGATGAAGGTCACAGTAGATGTGGAAAACGAGTAGACCAGTGCCATACAGTCCTTTCGTGCTGTCTTCCCATGACGCTCCAATTACCTCTAGAATGCGGTTCAAATCTGCTTCCGAGACGTCCGGTCGGGGGAGAGGATTGGTTGGGATCCAGAGACGGAGTCTGTCTTTGGCTAGGCAGTGCGGGCGATTGGGATGTGGTAGCGGGCGGAGGTCGGGGTGGTATGGACGAGGTCTGCTGGTATCAGAAGGTTTGAGAGCTGCGGGGGACGAAACTGGGAGGGGGGAGTTGAAACGGGACGAGCCGGATTCAAGCGTCTTGGATGACGTTGAAGACGAGCTCGTTCTCGAGCTGGGTCTCTGCTCGAGTTCGTTCTTGTTCTTCCTGTTGGTCCCGAATCCGACCGAGAGTGCGAGCTGCGGTGTTGGAGTATCTTCCTTCCTTGAGCTCTCTGAGTTCTCGCGCTGAGAGAGGGTCTGTGGCGTCTGTGAGAAACTCTTGGAGGTGTTCTGGTAGAGCAACGGGCGGAAGGAGGAGATCGGACGGTCCGTAGAGACCTCTGGATGGCTGGTCGGCAGGGTTGCTGGCGCTGGGTACATAATGCGCGGTGACGCTGCTGATGTGACGGGATTCCTCGACGAGAGTGTGGATGTGCTTGAAAATCTCGTTGACGGCATGGTTGCGGTGTCTGCCGATTTTCCATCCTTCAACAACTCCTGTGTTGTCGCCGTGTACGATGAGGTGCTGTGGGCGGTCGAGGAGAGTCTCGAGAGCACGGAGTAGGAGCTCGAAACCGACTGCTTCTGCCCAACTGATGTCTTTGGTGCCTCTATGTGAGGTCCAGTTTGATCTGAGGCGCCATGCCCTCCATCTTTTGCCGATGACGATACCGAGGCCAATGCCAGAACTGGCATCTGAGAAGGCTTTTAGGTCGAGGCGTTTCGGTGGGAGGTGAATCGTCCGTGTGACTGCGCCTGAGGAAATCCGGTCGAACCACCAACGTAGGTCTTTTTCTAGGCCTTTGTCTGGGCGATGTGGTAAGAAGGGGCTTTTTCCGCATGTTGTCATCATGCTCTCTAATCCCGTGAGGTAGGCGCGACCTTGGGGGAGAATTGAGGCGGTGTGTAGCAGCTTGCCATAAAGCTCCTGCACGTGTTTGAGATTGTGACGTGGACGTGCTATCCATTCGCTGATGGCCGCACTGTATTTGTCAATTTTGGCTGGGCTGAGTGATACCGTGCGATTGTCTAGATCCCAAACGAAACCTATGTATAGCGTTGAGCTGGCGAAGGGCTGGTCTTTGGATTTCTCCCAGGGAATTCCTAATTCCTCTGAAATTTTATCTATGTCAGCGAGGTTGTAGGTGTAGCGCATGTCACCTTCTGGACGAGGGGAGGCCTTTGCAAAGTCTTCGATAGGCTGACTGCAGTCCTCACTGAATTCGTCTGGTGTTCCATCCGGAGATACGGATCCTGTGAAGTAGATTCGTGATCCGACATGTTGCATTCCTGCGATCTGAATCTCCTCATGCCATTTGAGTCGCAATGAATTGTATTTGTGCAGGCAGATACGCGGGATCCGAAAGAAAATGTGGTCATCGACCCATTTGTCTAGAGGGCCAATGCCATGGGCTCGCAATATTTCTGCTCCTGCGTCCGCAATGCGGCCGTATGCACCGCAGGAGGGGGAAGCACCAAACGCCACACAGGTGTCTACGCAAGCATGTGAACTCGAAATTCGAACTAAGGCTGCTGGCCATTGAGACGGGTGTAGCGGAATTGTTCTGTATGCCTCTGCTACGTCTCGAGTGGCTGCCTGGGATCCTGGTGGGAGACGGGAAATTAGTTGGTATATCGTAGAGAATTTGCCCCAAGTGCATGGGAATAAGGCTGTATCAATGGCACTATTAACGGATGGGTTTGGAAAACTGGGCGAAGTAATGAGCGGGAATGAGAAATTTTGGATTAATCTAAATTTTCCGGGTCGACCGGGTTTGGGAATCATGGATAGCGGCGAAGATTGAAACGGTCCGAGAAGGTTCGATATGTTTCCTATGGGGAAAGGTCCAATGTATCTACCTTTTGAGAGTTCTTTGTTTACTATGTCTTGAAACTCGGAATCGTAGAGAGAGATTGTGGTGCTATTCGGAGGGGATTGTACATTTATTATGCGTGGGTAACCTACTATGAAACCTTCTCGGAGTCCTGTTGGTATAGTAGGGAAGCGTTCAGCGATGCCTGCTTGCTGTAGTGCTCGGTCCCAAGCGTCTGCCTTATAGGGAGTTCGGGGCTGGAGCTTTCTCCGCTCTAGGGCATTGACTAGCTCCGTGAGTGAGTGCTCCACATCCGGAGCAGGCGTGCATGTGGTCATGCTTCTCGCGACAGCCGTATTCTCGCTGCCAGGCACTGCAGAGAGTAATGCCTCGGTCCTTGGTGCGTAGAGCTTTGTTGACTCGTTCGCAGTGCGTGTCGTGTTTGTTGTCCCATGTGCGCTTGGCTGCGCATTGGGTAACTGGGATGTAGTGTTTGCCTCGTCCAAGGCAGACTGCACAGACTGGGAGGACGATGGGGGCTGAGGAGGAGTTCGTGACTGAAGACGATGATGCGCCTGACTGTAGTTCATTCCGAAAGGTGCGCTGCCGTTTGCCCTGTGCGTCGGTTTGCTCTCTGGTTGGTGGAGACAAAGGGCGTTTGTAGGAGTTGGGGAAACGTGACTGCGAGGCTTTGTGGGTGTCGATCGCCAAACCTGAGTGTGAAGTCCAATTGGGGTTCTGTGCAAGGGAAGGAGGGGAGGGTAATTTTATGCGGTGAGGTTCACGACGGGCGGGATGACGACGCGCCGTGTGTGTGGGGGGGGAGAAGGGCGAGATGGCGACACGCCGTGAATGTGGACATGTTTGGGCATGACGAGGCCAAACGATGTCGCCCGCGTCCCGGACGAAGCCCATATGGGTGTAGAGAACCCGCGTATGGAGCCGGGATGGGCATGGTAGTATGACAGTAGGCGGGAAAATTAGATAGGGATGGGAAGATGTGATGAACGAAGGTGGTTGAAGGTGAGTAGGATGTCGGTTTGGCGTGCAGAACACGCACCGTTGGAATAGCTTCGATCTTAGCCGCGTATGCGTTGTCTAAAACTTCTTGGTGGTATTCATACAGGCGTTCGACGTTTAGTGGGAGAAGACGGAAGGCGTCCATTGTTCCTAGTGTCTTGTGCCAGTCTCGACGAACTCTTCCCTGGTAGAGGAGAAGGGCTTTCTTCCGTGTGTTGCTGGGGTCGTGGCGCCAGTCATGAGCTTCCAGCGCGATCCAAAAATCTCTGATCATCTCTACTCGCTCCTCCGGCCATTCCTGTTGCTTCATGGCGTTGAGCATCCGGTAGCTGGATTGGCCAAAGTCTTCCCAGGTTAGGTGTTCGTCCTTGACCTTGTGCTTCTTTGCTTTGGCGGAAGCTGCCGTTTGGAAAGTCGGGCCTTTGTCGGTCTGGACCAAGGTGAGCAGGTCGTCGTCTCCCGAGCCATCTTCTTCTGCTTCGCGAATACCTTTGTTCGTGAAACTGTGTAAAGGCACATAGTCACCTTTGCGTAGCTTGTTCAAAGTGTGCTGCGAAGGAAGTAAAA
The DNA here is from genome assembly GCA_038092955.1 of Boletus pseudo-olivaceus. Taxonomy (NCBI): domain Eukaryota; kingdom Fungi; phylum Basidiomycota; class Agaricomycetes; order Boletales; family Boletaceae; genus Boletus; species Boletus pseudo-olivaceus. The sequence goes on from JBBPRI010000022.1 coordinate 66,141, forward strand.
GGGCAGTGGATGGGAGCGGGCGGTTAGGAATGGGAGCAAACTTGTTCTTATATTTCTTTCGCTCCTCCTGTTTTGCTTCTTCCTCTTCCGCAGTTTGGCGGGCGCGGCGAAGTTCCTCCTCTTGCTCTGCTTGTTCTCGTTGTCGACGTCTTTCCTCCGCGTCTGCAGCTTGTTGTTGCTCCCAGGCTGCAATGGCTTTGGCGTTGTTGAAGATCCAGATGTTTCTGAGTAATATTACTGCTTCGGCGTCGGTCTTTCCGTCTACGGTGAAGATGAGGCGGGCTTCTTCGAATTCCGGTGTCGCATAGTCGGGGCACACGTCTCGATTGGGGTTTGCCATCAGGATGAAGTAGATTGATAGATGCGTAATGACTGTGGTAAAAAGGAAGGACGAAAAGATTGCTGAAAACCGAAGCTCTGCGAGAGCGAAGGAGGTGGTGAGAAGCAAAGAAAACGATACCACCTCGCTTCGCTTGACTCGCAGACTTCATCCTGCGCCACCTCGTGCCTCGTTTTACGTAGGATATCATCAGCGTACTCAATAAAATTCAATTTTGAATGGTCCATTTGTGTTGAATTCAAAATGGAGTCATCATAGTACCGGAAATCTAGCCGGAACAATACTAGCATCAAGAAACGGAATGTAGGGGAAGAAAATATAATTAAAGAGTGAACAAGCGTTTGAACCCGAGTGGACCAACGAATTATCAGTGACGCAAAAAGATACCATGCGACGTTCCAAAGTATGTACAGCCTAAAACACGGTACCTAGTCTCCAAGGCTGGGTTGGCGGAAACCTGTGTTCCACAGCAACAGGAACCATACAGCGCGCGAGTGACTGACCCGGATGAGATCTAGAGTTGAACAATACACAATAAATCGCACGCCCTAATTTATTGGTGCTCCAACTTGATGCGAATCTTGGCTTGGCGTCGGCGCCTTTCTACGATGAGATAGCTCACTGTCGACGACCATCGATGAATCATTATTGTCAGCACATCCATCCCAGGAGATATACCCACCGATGATTTTCTCAAGAGCGGTGGTGGCTTCCGGTTTGACTTCGAGCCATGCACGCCGGGACATCCGGAAGACAAAGAAGTGACGTTTGAATGGGTGATATTCCGCAACCGGAACCTTTTCTTCGTCATCAGCTTTCACAAGCTGAAGCTTGAGAAATCAGTCCAACTTGTCGCAGTGGCCAGGTGCTTCACACACCTGCAAGCAGCGCTTGTGAGTCTTCCAGCGGTACATCAAACCCTCCTCCCCTGTGGTAAATACGCCACCGCTGCGGCAATGTAAGATTTTCCAATGCGCAACGAATCATATATCGTACGCACACGTTATTACCCTCGCACTTGACAAAGTCTGAAGCCCGAATCCACTCGCCCTCTGCTTCAGGCGTGTTGAATCGGACCTTGACCTCCTTTTTCGGGAAGGACTCGATTTCCGCGACGCAGCTCACGATACGATTCTCATAATCGTATTTGTTTATTTTGGTGAGGTGAGGATGCCAGAACCGGGTGACGATCTCGTAGTAGAACTTGTTATTGTCCAACGCAAAGGTTGTATTGCGTACGCTGTTGGTGGCAAAGGTAAGCTTGTGAGGAGGCTCGACCTTCTTTGGGGGAGGCATGGCGAACTGGTGGAACTCGCTAAGTAGGAGAGTAGATGGTTACCAGAGGGGAATCGTACAGCGAGATGATCGAGACACGGCCACGGGTAATAAGCTGATGAGAAGTGGGAATTGGCCGCCGCAGCTGTCCGCCACTGTGACCTTGCTGCGTAATTTTTAACAATGATCGCAGGAAACGGAGGGCGCCGGAGAGCATTCAGGAGATGCCGGGGAAATGAGAATCCCGTACCGGGCAGTGTCAACGCGAGGTAAATGGCTCCGTCACGATGATGCGTGGAACCGGCGATGACTTCGGAGAAATCAGCAAATGGGATAAGGAATTTTTAAAGCCATATTCCCATACATACCTGCGCGCGTGCACGATGGGCAGTGAGAATGAGAGGAGACACATGTGAAGGTTGCTCGTGGGTATGAGAAGTGCATGAGGGAGAAACGAGTGCAGCACCCTCAGGTCGCTACCACGTCAACTCAGCCGCACACTGGGCACATGCAGCCTGGCCGAAAATACAGGTAAGCCATTGGGCGGGTACTCACTGTGATCGATATTAGTGATATCGTTGGTCAGTGGTTGCGATAAGGAAGTGGCAAATTACCGCGAATGGCAACTTGTTTAGTTGTTGTTGCACTGTCTGACTGACTGTCATATTTTTGCGTATCTGCGTTTCGCATGTTGTCCAACGTTTCATTTGGCGCGAGTACCAGATCCTCACAGCTGCGATCCCCATCATCGCCTGCCCAAAGTTCACCCACGTCCACCGTTTTCGCAGGTCTGGACGACGAACTGCGTGATGCCCGCCGCGTCCTTTCCCATGGCCAAGAGGAGGACCTACGATGTGCCCTCGACCGTGTCCTCAACAAAGTGGAAGAACTCGTGAGCCCACGTTCAACTTCATTGACTTCTCAACCGATCCGCGATCGTCCCTGTTTTGTAGTCTTCCTTTCTTAAGACAGCAGTCAAGACCCAGACGGAACTAGAGACACAGTTGAATCTCGCAAGGTCGAACCTTCAGCTTGTGATATCTAACAATGAGATGCTCGAAGAGGCTCTGAAGAGGGAGACGCCATGCAATGCAAGGGATGTGGGTTGGCGTCGCTGGAGTGCGCGCGAGGTCCAGAATCACAATACAGAAAAGAAGTCTGAAGAGCGCCCCCGGAGCCTAGATTATGGACCTTTGAATGAATCGGGGACACCCACAGTTCCGTCCAGTGCGGCCGTGGTACTCGTCAATGGTGTCAAGCCATCGGCATGGACAGGCTCCACTCCTCAACCAACAACCCCGACAACAAGCCAGGAAAGCCGCTTCTTTAAATTTCGGTTCAATAGCGGTGGGTAGGGTACAGACACATCCATTCCAGCTATCGCTCATTCGCGGACAGGTACTCGATCCCCCACACTCTCCCCTCATCCTTCACATCTCACCTCACCCTCACTTTCATCTTTGGTACCAAATGCGCGAGAAAAGGAGATTGAAGAGTTACAAGAGCAACTCGAGCATGAACAGCGGGCTCGCAAAGCTGCAGATGCGGCCAAGGCTGCACTGGAGGCAGAGCTTGAGTCGCTGTCACAAGCCTTATTCGAAGAGGTAGATGCCTCCTCTCTGACGTATCCTGTTCGTCTGAACACCCCGCAGGCGAACAAGATGGTAGCCTCTGAACGTATGAGAAGAGCCGAGACTGAAGAAGAGCTGAATCAAACGCGCTTGGAGAAAGATGCACTGCGGCAGGCACTCAAACTACTAGAAGGAGAGAACGGACAATTACGCAGCGCAAATGCCTCATCTGACACGCCTTTGGGTCGGGTTGATCAGTCGGACACAGTGTCTGTAATTTTGCCTTTGCGCTTGAGTCCAGGGCACCCGTCGCCTCGGCCACCATCTAGACCACCGACCGGCAAGGTAACCCCTCCCATCACACCTTCGTATGAGATACCTGGCTACCTTACCGGCTTTCAGCTCGAGCCCGCACCCAAACCGTCGCTGGCACGACTGCATCGGAAAACCGCGTCAATGGAGAAATCGGGAATTGCTAATTTGTCCGTCAGCTCGCTCAAAGAATCACTGCCAGAAATTGCGGGTTCGCCTTCTGTTCCATTAATGCCTGATGAGCCATCACCATGGGAAGATGCTAGTAGCGTCGTGCCGACCGCCCTTTGATTTCCTCTCATTGGCTGTGTGAGTTATCCCCGACCTGATATACACCCATGCAGTCCGACAATTAGTACATAGTGGTAATGTAGTACGCTAGGGACATTTGTAACAACGCTGCTTTCCAATGGTTCGGTTGTTTGCCAGCGGACTCCGACTCGGATGTCGATGAAGTCAACCAGAATCTTCATAACCCTTGCGGTACAATGTCAGCCGTCCGGTCGAATACACAGCGCCGTCCGGTTGGACCTCCAACCCCGACACTTCAACCAAAACCCCAAATCTCCCTTGAAGAATGGGAAGCTAAAGCACCCTTGAGTGACCTCGCTCTCAAGAGTGTCGCTATGATTAAAGCAGCAAGTGAAAACTCACCCCTTCCTTTGAAAGTGAGTACTGGGTCAATTTGTCGCCATGTGAGATGAATTGTCTCAGACTCAAAAAAGGTCGCCATCGAGTACGATGCCTCGCACCCACCTACACCCAGTTTACGCGCGACGAGCAAACCCGGATCAGTTTCCCGACCTTCCACTCCCGTTCCCGCATTCACGCGTTCACTGCCTTCGCATGCCCTGGATCCCAAGGTGCCCATACAAACGCCTCAACAGTTCTATGATTGGTTCGCACAAGTCGATCGTTCGGTAGCGCATAGTCAAGAGGCCCATTTCAGGGCGCATGTGGCCATGGTAGCAGACCATTTGGATACAGCAGACATGTTACTCGAACGGCTTGACGAGGTGGAGAAGGAGGTGGATAGCATGCTCGAAGGGTGGAAAGGTGTCGAGGAGAGTGGGAGGAGCTTGAAGGATGCTTGTGAACGGCTCCTTGAGGACAGGGTCGGTTGCTGTACATTATCTCGGTGTTTGTCCACTGATACTCCGCGACTGGTCTCAGGACAAGTTGCTTGACCTCACAGACGAGATTGATACTAGATTGGAGTATTTCCAGGAGCTCGAACACGCGACTCGGATGCTGAACCACCCTGGAGAATCACTTGTTCTACAAACCGACTTCTTGTACATGGTCGAACGTGTCGATATATGCATCGAATATCTGAAGGCTCATGTGCGTCCTTTCACTAGTAACCATCACATTAATGTGCCCAGTACTGATGACAACGTATTTAGCGATATTACAAGGAAGCAGAGGTCTACCTGTTGCGCTTCCAGCAATGTATGACGCGCGCCATGACACTCATCAAGATGTTTTTTGTTGGCTCCCTCAGGGCTCTCACAGCAGACGTGTCGAAGCGTTTGTCTGAGAAGGTAGCCTAATTGCTTTATGTCTTACGCACACTCCAGTTAACCCCAACCATAGGATGTATCTACTACAGCACAGATGCACTTATTGTATACCAGATCTCGGAGTGTCACACCTCAACTAGCACCTCTCCTCAACGAGCTCGAGCGGCGTGCGACTGCGCATCCAGAGGAACTTTCCGCTCTCTTATCTGAATGCCATACAGCCTACTTCAGTGCGCGCAAGACCCTCTTGGTCGGACGTTTGACAGAAGAAATCCGAGGGCTGGACCCAACGCACACCGAGCTCGTCGAACTTGTGGAGATTTCTTCTCCGTCCAGAAATATTGTTGCTAATTTTTGTTTTATAGACAAACGCGGGATGCGCTTATTTGAAACAACTTTGTACAGACGAGTTCAATCTTTTCCGCGAGTTTTTCGATTCTGGTGGGGATCAACTATAGTGAGTCGTAGCGTTTACTATTCCTATCGCCTTTAATTCAGCCGTCGTCTATAGCCATTACCTCGAAACCCTCTGTGATTACCTCTACGACGATCTCCGGCCACGTATTCTTCATGAGACTCGACTCACTACGCTCCGCGAAGTTTGTACTGTTCTTCAAGCCTTAATGGTTCTTGACGTCGTTGAGCTCCCTGAAGAGCCCCCCGACGAGCTTAGCGTGGACCTCGATCATCCGAAGTCAAGAGGCCTCGGGAGACTTCATATCAGCCACTTGCTACAAATGGTTCTCCAAGATGCTCAGACAAGACTGTTTTTTAAGGCTCAGAGCTTGATTCAGGCTGAAATTAGGTACCATGTCCCAAAGCCGGAAGATCTGGCATACCCAGATATACTCGTAGGTTTGTTATTCGAGACCTCTTGTATCCGTGAATCAGAGAATGCTCATGAACCACTGTAGCTGTAAGGAAGCCTACTTCTCAGTTTGACATCAGGGAGAAGGAAGGTGTCAGTCGGTTGTTCCGACTCTCTTCCTTGGACAAGCAGGAGACGTGGTATCCAACCTTGCAAAAAACTGTTTGGGTGCTATCTCAACTACACGATTTCGTCAAGGTAATACTCTCGCGCACCTTCTAATTGCGGTGGTTCACATATATTGCCAGCCTGCGATATTCGAAGACATTGCTCAGGAAGCCGTGAGTCTGTGTCGACAATCGCTCGTATCGTCGAGCATTGTCATAGGGCAACGTAACACTCCTGCAAGCACACTCGACGGAGAACTCTTCCTCGTTCGACATCTCTTGATCCTGAAAGAAGTCACGAATAATCTGGACTTGGTTGGGAGAGAGACCCAACAACAAACAGGCCAGGGTGGCGTGACAGGTGATCATCGGCCTGCTTGCACCGCGAAGCCTTGCTGACGCTGGATATGAACAGATGCACTGGCTTCCATTCTCAACAGGACAACCGCGTTGCTTCCTGACGCACTCTTCGCATCCCTCGGCATGCCACGCGGATACGAGAGCATGACGGATGCCAGGCATGTAAGTTGCTGCTGATGCCGTCCGGAAGTTCTGCTGGATGATATTTCCCATCCCTCAGGAGATCGACCAAGACCTCAAACGCGCCTGTCAAAACCTCATATCCCTGTGCGCCAAGGGTCCATGCGAACCTTTGCAAGAATGGGTCGACCGTGTGCGGGCCTTCAACACATCCCGTATGATTACCCCGCCTGCGAATATGCCGGGACCGGTTCCATTGCTCACCGAACAAGACTGGGCATGTCAATCCGCGGCCGAGGATTTGCATGTAAAGTTTGTTGAATCATGCGAACGCGATCTCAGGGCAGCGGTGACGAAGCTCCGGTTATACCTAGAGGATAATCGGTCGGTGTCGGTGTTGCTCACGCATGTGAAAGAAGCAGTTATGAATGGGTATATGGAGTATAGAGAAATTGTGTGGAACATATACGCGGGAGCGTTGAAAGGGGCTCTGTGCTCGGAGGAGAGTTTGAAGGAGAGTTTGAGTGTTATTTGTGATGAATGACATTGCGGTAAACATGACATGATGGACTTGCGACGAAGGCTATTGTCAGTGTTTCTCTCGAATACGCACGAGCTCGCCACATACACGTACCTAGTACAGTGCAATGAAGATGAAACGTCCGAGTCAGTACAAAGTGCACATCCTTGCATCGTTCCAGTATTCCTAACGCGTGGATTGGAAAAAAGAGCACATGGTCAGGGCATTTGTCAAGTGACCCATTGGTTCGTTGCCGATCAACAACTATCAACGTTTCAACCCCCAAATCGTTGCCTCCAAATGGAATAGATGTCGTCCCTGATGCTGACCATGATAACTTTTGACGGAGAGTATCCTATAGCACTCCCTCACTAGTGCCCTTGTTGAAAAAAACAGCACCACTATCCGTCAGTCGATATTGCAACGCAGCCGAACGGGTGATCAGAGGATACGAGGGTTCGCTCTCGACGGGACCCAAGTGCAGACACAGCTGCATAACGTATGTTGAACTTCGTTCGATCAGAAGGGTCCTAACTCACCTCACCGCTCACAGCACCACTCCGGCCGCTTGATAGAGGTCTTACCTCCACATGGTAGGAGCACAGTTGCAAAAGATGTCGGAAAAGAGGGTCAGGTTCTGATCGCTTGAGGACATGATGTCGTATCAAGAAGGTTGCAGCCTCCTGAGAGACTCACGTCTCTTAATTAGCATGCCTATGACGATGGAGTATGGCCTACCTTCAGACACAACGCTCGTAGTGCACGACAAAGTCGTGATAATTCCAGGACAGAATATCCAAGCCATTCAAGGGTTGCGATATCGTCCAAGATGACGAGACTTTTTCCATCGTCATCCGGTCCACCACGCAGCTCCGTGGAAACGAGGTCAAAAACGCGCCTCAATCTCGAGTCTCTAGAGCTCGTGTCGGGTACTTTAGACTCTTCCGACTCAGGTTCCTCGAGGTGTGAATAGACATCAATGAACTTGAACCTCGCGTTTTGCGAGATGTTCAAACTCTTTATGGCATCCTCAGTATATCGTGGAGTAGATGCTATTCTCTACGCACTGACTTGGACGCCACTGATTTTATTCGTTCAATGTCTTCCGAGACGGAGAGCAAAAGACACTGGGACCGTTTTGAATCCTTCAGGCGCAGATTCAAAAATCTGTGGATCAAAAAATCTGCAGGAGCCTGCAGTTCGTCAGTAATTAATACAAGACCAACGTGAGAGGCGAGGTCTGGAGGTGGAAATGACTGCATGGTTCTCATACAAAATCTAATCAGCGTACGTTTACCAAATCGGTCTTGCTAGAGGCCGGCAGACAACAAGCGCAAACCACGCTTCAGGTCAACTTCAAGTTGAGCCGTCTCCACCAAAGTTACCCTGGTCTGCAAAACTAATTGAAGCGGGTTAGTCTATCATTCACATAAAGTTACGCTGGGGTTGATTTATCGTTTCTGGGTTCACCGACGGCAATCAGGTCGCGCCATGGCTGAGGAATCGTTTGAGACATTTTTTGGGTCTTGTGTGCTCGACGCCCTTACGCCAGATACCTCGATATCGTTCCCGGAAGGTGTCATCGCCGATGATTGGCTCGCAAGCGTCAAACAACCTCGTGCGGAGAGAAAGCAAGCTTTCTTCGGTGAGGTACATTGTATACTCATCATTGCGCCACACCGAAGCTCACGGGTGTCTAGACGAGCAGTTGAATCTGTTTCTTGTGATGCACATCAAGGATCCATCTCTCATTAACTCACACGATCTCCATAGTCCTCCACGGTCCCTTGTGGACTTCCTCAGTCATATACAAGTGTCGCTAGAAGCCAGCTACATCTCTAAAACGCCAAACCAAGATGCGCCGGACACCCCTAGTCTTGTCCGTCCTCGTACGTCATCCATGCTCAAAGGCGGCCCGCTCTCGCTTCATCCCTCCATATTTCCACCTAACACTCCGAATCCGATCCCGTCAACCACTGAAAATGATCGTAAATACGTGCAATCAGAGGGGACTTTACTCTTTTCTGGTATTTGGGGAACGAAAAAAGCAACAGAGGAATCCAAGGAGAAGTTCGCACTCCTGTTTTCCGAGACCCAAAGAAGCTGGGTTGCCGTCTATGAGCTTTCCCTGATCGTGTGTGAGTAAACTCACAACATCCTTGCGTTTGGTGCGGCGATGTTGAACTTCTTAGCCTATCTGCGTCTTCCCTTCTCCGATCCTCTGCTGTGCCTGACCGCATCTGCTACATTACGGGAGAAGGCACTATCTCTCTCCCAGTCAACTCACCCGCTTGTTGCATACCTGGTCAGAACGGGCATGATTTCTCATCTGGATTCGGAAGCCGTGAGGGGTGGTGAAGGTAGTGAGGAAGTCGAAGAAAATGAAGACATTGGCTTCGAGGAAATCAACCTGCTCGAAAGCCTCACACTGGGTGCGTCTATGCATCACCATTCGGCGGTATATAATCGTTTAATTTGTTTCGTAGTAGGTTCCAGTATATCATCGGACTCCGAGTCGCTCCACCTTCCTTCAACTCGGCTGGGAAATACCACTCGTCAACGATACTTTTCGCTTCCTCCGGTATCTGCACCGACTCGAACACCTCCTTTAACTTCCAAACAGAGTCCAAATCATATCCTGCGAAAATCTTACCGCAAAATTCTGCAAACGGTCTCTGGGTTTCGTGTCCGAATGCGTACTGTGTTTGTTCCTCATGTCTTGCTACCGAAGAACTCCTTTGCTTCCGAAAGCGATCAGGATGTCCACGACCGCAATGATTTCGAAAGTGGGAACGAAGAGTGGGAGGCGGGAAACAGTGAACGCACTGTGGTCCTTTGCGTCGAGGTAGAGAACTCTGGAGAGTCGGGCCCAGACACCGGTTTCGCGCTTGAACGTTTAGATGTGAAGATTGGCGGAGAAGGTGCGACTACAAGATTGATCGGATGGGGAGAGGGCGCTTTCAACTCGGATACCGAGAACCACCTCTTTCCTTTGCTTATAGGTTCAATGGAACAGTACAACCTGCTCTACGTCGTATCCTTCTGGAATACACCAAATGATCAAGATAACTTTCTTTTGACGGCCCAAGGTATCAATGACGGCGGGGAATTGCAGAGAGCAGTGACAATCACTGTCTACGGTAGGCCGTATCTCACAAGTGAAGTCAAAGATAAAAACAACATCATATCCTACCCAACTCACACCTTTTCCTCCCGGTGGAACTGCATTCTCGACCTATCATCTAGACCCCGCGAGGAACCTGTAGACTTCCACGAGACCTCTGTAGGACGCAATGCCCTCCCTGAACCTCCTTCACCCTTCCCAGGCCGTACCGCTCTCTCTTCTCTCTTCTCGTCCCCTGCACCCACAACGCCCACACCTCCAGCAACCGCAGGAAAACGACACACGCTCCCGGGTAGCGTCACCGCCATGCGTGCTATTAACCCTTCCACCAATTCTCGTCTTTCCTTGCCGCCCCGCGAGTATCCCAGAGGGCCCGCTTCGCTACATGCTCCGATAACGAGCTTCACCCGTCCTTCTGTTGCACTTCAGACATTCAATCGATCGGCTTCGACCACGTTTGGAATGTCACCTCCACCACCGAGTGGAGGGGCTGGGTTCAATCTCAACGCCTCACAGTCCGAAATACCGGCGCAACCATTCGTCATGCCACCTACGCCCGCGTATCCCATGTTCTCGCCGGGTGTGACAGCCAGTGCACCACATATCCAGGCATTGGGGAGTCAGCAAAGCTATTCCGGTCCGAGCATCGAGATCAAGCGGGAGAGAGGGATGGGAATGGTGACCGCGGTACCACAGACGCCGCTCCCGACTTTCCCGAATACCCAGTTTGACACTCGACAAGAGCCTCTGCCGGTGCCCTCGGGAGAGCCCGTTGTCGTCTCTGTGGGCCTCTTAGCTGCCGAGTCTGACGACAGCTATCCGTTTGGACAGAGGAAAATATATCCATCGGATCAGTTCACGTTGGACATTTTCGTCTACAATCAGAGCTCGTGGACCAGAAGGTTTGAGGTCAGCTATCCAAATGCAGATAGACGACATCGGAAAACGGAACAAAGTAAGGCTACCCCAGGATCTAGGAGGAAAGCCGGCCTGGAGGAACTCACGGCTTTAATCGTTCCTCCTGGTATCTTACCCTTGCAAAATAGGGTGAGAGTTGGGTGAGTTAAGAAACATAGTTTTCTATTCATTCGTGTTTCTGAGGATTGGTCTACTTCTACAGCCCACTTAAGCCATCCACTTGTCAATCCGTCCGTATGGACTTCCTTGCCATTTCTCCTGGTGTGCATTCTGTCGACATCCTCGCGCTAACGGACATCGAGACTGGGTATGCGGTTAATTTACGGTGAGCGGGAGAGGTGAGTTCTTTTCTGCTAATAACTGACTCAGCTCCAGATCTGTTATGGACGTCGTCGTCCATGAGCGCACAGCAGAAGAGAAGGTAGAGAAGGTTCCATAGCTGGCACTTTATGTACCTGAGACATGTACTATGAATTCCAGTGAACATTTAGAACATCGAGGAAAACGAAGAGGCTTGCAAGAGAACAAATATGAATATACAAGAACAATCAAGCGTGAAATCAGACGAGGACACCTAGTGGTACATGGTAAAAGACCTGAGCGCCCTTACACGGAAAGGTTGGACTGGGTTGGGATCTAGAAGAGGTGGGGGTGGAGACAAGGTGGGGTTCGGCATAGCGGGAATTAACAGGGCGGTCGCGAGAGAAACATGTTTATAGCCACTGAGTCTTGTCCCAACCTGGGTCCTGTAAAAATGCACTTAGGACTTTGCTACCAGTCTAGAGATGAGAGGGGAAGGGTGAGAGCTGTTTCACGTATAGTGGCATTGAAAGACCACACCTGCAAGAGAGGGTGACCAGCAACGATGCTAAGGAACCGTTCGAGTCCCTCCCTCCGGGCTTCAATGACTTCATCAGAGAATCTGTTAGTGAAGACCTTGCCAGGGAGGGGAGGAATGTTGACGCGAGTAGACTCTCGTTCGAGGATATCACGGAATGCCTCAAAGTCAGAGTAACGGCGTCTCACGAGGGAGTGGCGTAATTTGAAGGCAGGTATGTTGGTCTAAGTCATAAATACGTGCTCAGACTCACAAAGGGGAAAAGCACAGTCAACTGAGAACATACTTTGCACACGACTTCATAGTCGGTAAACATTTTCCGACCGAATCCTAGGGCAACATCAACTACAATGCTGGCAAATCCCGGGAAGGAACGCCTGCTTACCGTGCGTTTGAGGATTGCGAACCTCAATTTCCAGAAAACTCTCTGGAACACTGTACATCTCTTCGATCTGCAAGGCGCTTGCTCGCATTGATTCAGGGGGGACAGAGAAAGGGCCGAGAGATACACACGGTCTGCTCACGCGCCCCGAGGCGGGGCTCATCGAACGCGCTGCTTCGAGCGAAGGGCGACACAGTGGCCATGGTCGTTGTGAATCGAGAACAGATACAGCTCAACACAGCAATCGCAGAATTGTCACGAAGTCACGTATGCGTCACGTCACGTCACTATTGTACTACTAGCATCTGCTATACCATGAGTATTATTCTAGTTAATTATCACCAAAGATAAGTTTGAGATTTTCTAAGCTCTCGGGATCTGCTTTCTCTGACTTATTTGTTCCTCGGAACGCTTCCTTGATGATGGCGGTCTTGCGCTTTTGGATCTCTAGGATATTTCCTTCAACTGTATTCTCAATCTGGGCGAATATTAGTGTAAGAAATGTGCAAAATGAGGTTTTCTTACGATGAAATGCTTGACATATACTGTCTTTTCTTGGCCAATGCGGTGAACACGGTCAATTGCTGTGAGAGAGTTAATGCGTGTAAGCACGACTCAACTGGAAGATATACCTTGATTCTCAATTGCCGCGTTCCACCAGCAATCCATCTAGGACGGGAGTTAGATTTGCTCTGCAGGGAACACTGAAAGACTAACCATGAATACGTAGTTGGCGCATGTAAGCTGTTTGTATTATGGGTAGAGTTTATCGAGAGAGAACAAATCCCTTACATTTAGCCCGACCCCACCAGCCTTCAGGCTAATAATCAGAACCTTGGGCTTGCGCTCGTTTTGTTTGAACTCGGCTATCGCCGCGCTACGCCTTCTCATGTCCATAGAACCATCAAAACGGTACCAAGCGAAGTGTTCGCGGTCCAGGGCGGTCGATATGAGCGAGAGGAACGAGGTGAACTGCGAAAAAACAATTGCGCGGAAATATGGATCTTGGTCTCGCACTCGACCTATTTGACAACAATAACCATCAGCCGTCGTCAAATGACCAGAGGATGACTCACGTAGGTTTAGAATCAAAGCATCGAGTTTTGTAGAGGAGCGGAAGTCGTTGCGACGTAGTTCAATCACTGGTGCAGTCACGGGCCCTATGACTTTGTTATCCCCTAAAAGGAGAGGTGCAGTTTTCACATCATCTTCGGTTTTAGGTCTAAAAACCTCTATCAACTCGTTTTCTTTGATGGGCCCTTGAGAACAGGAAGGGCAACGTCCTTCTTCGCTTCGCTCGGTGCAGGCCGTTATATAAGAAATAATACAATCTTTGCAGCTAAGAAGGATATAAGTTACAGGCGACGCAAGAAGCAGATAATGCTTACCACCGATGCAAACACTGTGGAATGAAGACTGCGTTCTCCATCACATCGAGACAGATAGGGCATTCGTCTGTCTCGGATGTCGCAAGATTGGAGAGTACGTTTTTCGCGAAGGACGTGTTTGGAGCGTCAGAGGTTTGCCGCTCGGCGACGTCATGTATTAAAGCGTCCATTTCGATGCATTTTGAACTTGATGGAGGCTCGCTCGCCTGGTCTTTGGGGTCTATGACTAGATCTGGGTGCAGCACGGCACGTCGTAACCTGAGTGCTAGTTTGTTAGCCATGGGAAATCAGATGCCTTCTGTCAAGTACGGACCGCATCAGCATGGCAAGAATGTGAGTATAATTCTTGCCAACTAATCCTTTGGCATTAAGCTGATCAAAGCTTCGTTTGGCGGTGTCATAGATAGAGTCGTAAATTTTTTGCTCCACGGTGGAGAAGTGAAGAGTTTCGATGATAGATTCCTTTTTGGGCAGCTCTACGATCCGATTCCCATCGCTGTCCCGCATATTCTTCTCTCTGCGGAGTAAAATGCTCTCTAAAATGACTTGCACTATCTCGATTGCTTTAGGGTCGCGAGCGAGAAATGGTAACGTAATAAACCTATAACAGCCTTCAGTCGTGGTCAAGAGATTGTCGAAAATTAAGTCATACGAGCGGAAAAAGGCGTAAGAAGACCAGGGAGTGTAATCCAGAAATTTCCTGCTCTGAAAGTGAGCATGAAGATCTATAGAACAAGGAATCTCTCACAAGAGGGAGTGAAGGTCTTCGAGCTTGTTTACGATAGGTGTCCCCGTGACGGCCCACCTCCGCCTGGCTCGAAGTGCGTAGACGGCCCGAGCAGTTTTACTCGTTCTTGATTTGCAATGGTGTGCCTCGTCCAGAATGACCCTCATCCATTCGACTGCCGTGGCAAGTCAGTACCTGATCAAATGAGAAGATTGAGCCTTACTTTGGTATACCGATGATTGACCATTTGATTTTTCAAACTTAGAATGCTCAGAAGCCAAGACGCCATAAGAGGTAATGACGATGGGTATGCCTATGTCACTGTCCTCCTCAGGCTCTAAGCCGTCCAGATCTAACCTATTTTGGCCATGCCAGACAATAACTCGCACGGTTCCAGCAACACTGGAATGTTCCAGTTCGTCAGACCATTGCGAGAGAAGGGATGTCGGAGCAACAACCAGGGTTGCGGAAGGGCCCTTCGTTGGCCATTTGGTTTGATTAGGTGGGATGGCTCGGAACGCGCTGTCCAGTCTTAACTGACGCCCACGAGTAGATTGCTTCCCGTCGTCGTTGGGAGGCTCTGGTCCTTTATTGGTGTGGATCAAGGCGGAAATCATGACTGTCTTGCCCATTCCCACTGTGAATGAAGGTCAGACTCAGAGACAAAACGCGTGATTTCGCTTGGTACTTACTTTCTATTAAAACATAGCAAGCCCGAACATCAGTCTCTATCAGCAAAGGTGGCAATGCTTACCATCTCTACAAGGGTTGATGAGTTTGATGTCGAGTATAGTGTGCGGAGACTTACGCTAAAATTCCACCTCTAAGCTTGCGCTCAGCCTTGGGAAAGTCCAGGCTGAGCTCACCAGAAAAAGGGTTGAAATAGAACGGTTTGTCATCCTCAGTCAGATCGATCAAACCATTCCATGGTTCGGCGGGAAACACATATCTGAACGGTCGTGACGCGTAGCCTTAGAAGGTAACTTGAGACTTACTCGCTCCACAAAGGATGCATGGATGTTGCTTCTCTTGCGGAGGCTTCACCTGACTCCATAGAGTACATCCACCTGCTCAATAGTAAGTACACAATTTACCCGGGCAAGAGTTAACTTACGTCAGTGCTTGCTTTTGATACCCTCTTAACGTGAACGTAAATGTCGGTGGAGGATCCATCTCTGCCATGCTTTGGTCGTGTCGCTGTGCCCTGTAGATATGGGATCAGATGGTGCCGTGCATGGAGGTGTGGTTCGATCACCTTCGATAAATTAGGTCCAACTGGTTGTCGGACAACTCTTCGCCCTCTTCGACTTCAATTTCCTCTCCGTCACCTATTATCTCGGTTCTCGTTTTCTTTGTCCCTGCCGGTTTCTGCGCGGGCTTTTCATTCTGCCATCCATCGCCATCCGGGATTTGGTCATTACTCAGGACTCGTGCACTAGCGCACGGTCGAAGATTGACAGCCTCAAATAAGGCTAGGAGCGCAGTTTTTCGTTCACGGAGAGATTGTTCTTCCTCAGTCTCTTTTCCTTGTCCGAACACGACTTTTGGCTGGATGGAAGCGTCCGATGCATTAACGGGCTTGAACGCCGAAGCGGAAATATAAACAGAGAGGGAGACAATTATGTCTGCACCTGAGTAGAGATCAGCCGGGCAATCGACCATTGTACTGCCCCTGAAGTTGATCAAACCTTGGTGGATGCATGAATGTAAGCAGGAGAAATGGGCCAACAAAAATAGAATTACCCATATCTAATAACTTCGATACCCATCTAGCAATGTCCTGCGGTAGTCGACCAAATTCTTTCGACCTGGTCATACGGCCTGCTGCCATTACACAACGATGTACTTACCGAATCCCCCTCTATTTGTAAGTCGGACAATTGTATCTGCCTTCCGTTTCACATTTTTGACAGGCCGAGACCTCAACATCGCCTTGAGGGTGAGCTGCTTCTTCTTTCCTTTGACTGAGGTTGTCGTTGTAGCACTGGTGTCCTCAGGACTGTCCCTTTCGACTCTGATCTCGTCCCCTGGTTTAATATAACCTCTGCCCTTGGCCGTGCTCCAAGCGTTGGGGACCAAGAAAGTACCCAGGTAAGTGCCGTCTGATTTGATGGCAGGTTTGGGCTGAGTGGAGAATGAAAGGCGCCTTTTCTTGGTTGGAGGTGGGGAAGACCGAATGGTGGTCTGAGGAAGAGGAGAGGAGTCCCTCGAAACAGCAGAAGACACACTGCTGACGCTCGACGCGCGTGGGACCTCTTCGATAGAGGGCAGCTCGAGGTCGCTTCCAGAGTCATCGGTCGCACCTGTTGCCAGGGGAGTGATAGCAATGGGGTTTAGTGGAGCTTGGAAAGTTGGAATATTGTCGTCGTCACTGTCAGGAAAGAATAGTCGTTTTTCACGGATTTGTTGAGACGAAATCGAAACATTTTCCGCCTCAGCAGGGTCCACAACGACGTCTTCCGAATGGACATTTTCTGTCGGTACCCTATATGCGTCCAAATCATCCGGATCCGCGAAGAATAAAGTACTGTCGCTCATGTCGGAATCGGAGATCGTTGAAAGGGTGAAACGGGTCACGGTACGTGGTCAAGCGCGTCAAGTGCGTGACCAACGCGTCTGTCACGCGTTTCGATTAGATAAAGTCTCGGAGGATTCCTCCACGACATTTCTTCGTCTGATAACGCCACTCGCTGGTGAGCATCTCTGCCAATCACTCAACTCCGTCCCTGAACTCGTTCGCAGACAAACATGCTCGTCCTGTGTGGATCATCCGCGCTCACAGAAACAAAGCGTCAGATCCTTCTGCGCGACACCCAGACTATAAACGGCGACATCCTGTCTGTAGACACTGTTTTCATTCATCTCGTGAAATGCCGGACGCAGGCGCTCGAGCAGGAGCTCAGCAACAGTCATTCGTCTCAAAGGCAATTACTCGCTGCCCTTCTTGACTATGGCAACAATGTCCAGTTACCCAGCACACTAGACACCCTCCAAAGCGATCAAAATACTGCCTATGTCATCCCGAGAGCAGGCTCTATATCTCCATGGAGCAGTAAGGCAACAGATATCGCAGTCATCTGCAATCTTGGAGAACACGTCGAGAGAGTCGAGCGAGGTATCGCATACGCTTTTCATTTGAAACAGGGCAAGACGCTGGACAACGCTGTGGTTTCCAAAATTTCGCATCTGCTCCATGATCGTATGACGCAAGTAGTCGAACTCTCTTTACCTCATGAAGACGTGATATTTAAGCATCAAGACCCCAGCCCTTTGCGGACAGTCGAGTTGACAAGCCAAGTCGATGAAGCAATGGGTGCTGCCACCGCCAGAGAACGTCTCTCCGCAGCTAACAAAGCACTGGGCCTCGCCCTCGCAACCGACGAAATCGATTATTTAATCGGTGCTTTCGTTGCTGGACCCTCTCCAATCAATCGCAACCCCACCGATGCAGAGCTCTTTATGTTCGCTCAGGTTAACTCGGAGCACTGCAGGCACAAAATTTTCAATGCTTCCTGGACCATCGATGGAATCCCTCGCGACAGATCGCTTTTCCAAATGATTAGGAACACCGAAGAGAGGTGCATCGGCAAGGCTATCTCTGCCTACTCCGACAATGCTGCTGTCCTCGAAGGTCCAACCATCCCTATGTTTGGACTCTGGACCCAAGAATCCAAGGAAACGCAAGTCTATACCTCGAAGAATTTCGAGCCTAATCCCATCCTCATCAAAGTCGAGACCCACAATCACCCTACGGCAGTTTCTCCATACTCAGGAGCGGCAACAGGTTCCGGTGGGGAAATCCGCGATGAAGGCTCCGTCGGCCGAGGGTCCAAGCCCAAAGCTGGCTTGGTCGGCTTCACTGTGTCCAACCTCCGTATCCCAGGCTATGAGCAGCCATGGGAAACTGACTTTGGTCGACCATCCCACATCGCATCGGCCCTGGAAATCATGATGGATGGTCCACTGGGTGCGAGTGCATTCAACAATGAATTTGGACGACCGGCCCTTGCCGGGTATTTCCGCACGTTCTCGGAGTCCGTGCCTGCTTCGGAGGATGGGGCGAAGGAAGTCAGGGGGTACCACAAACCTATCATGATCGCTGGTGGTTACGGAAATGTACTCCCACGCTTCGCGAAGAAATCGGCCATCGAACCTGGCGCCAAGATAATCGTGTTAGGCGGCCCCGGAATGCTAATTGGTCTAGGAGGCGGAGCTGCATCCAGCCAGGTCTCTGGGGCTGGTTCGGCAGAGCTCGATTTTGCATCTGTGCAGCGAGACAACGCAGAAATGCAGAGACGGTGTCAGCAGGTTATTGACGCATGCACAGGTCTGGGAGATGGGAACCCAGTCCAGAGCATCCACGATGTCGGGGCTGGCGGACTATCCAATGCCTTACCTGAATTGGTACATGATTCCGGACTCGGCGCGGTATTTGAGATACGAGACATTCTCGTTGCGGATAGCTCCATGTCGCCAATGGAGATCTGGTGCAATGAGAGTCAGGAGCGATACGTACTTGCCGTCTCCGCGGAGAAGGCCGGTGATTTCGAGGCGATTGCGAAACGAGAACGATGCCCGTTCTCTGTCGTCGGTTACGCTACGGAGGTGGAAGCACTGATCGTCACCGACCGCCTCCTTGGCCAGGATGTTATCAATCTGAAGATGTCCACCCTTTTTGGCAAGCCACCCCGTATGTCCCGAAAGGACAAAACGCGAAAGGTTGCATTCAACAACTTTGACACCTCCCTGACCACGTACTTGCCCAATATCACAGACCCTATCTCAGTCGCAGTCGACCGCGTACTTCGCCTTCCGTCCGTTGGTTCAAAGTCCTTCCTAATCACTATCGGAGATAGGTCTATTACCGGTCTAGTTACGCGCGACCAAATGGTGGGCCCTTGGCAGGTCCCTGTCGCTGACGTTGCCGTTACCCGCTCTTCCTTTGGTTTTGACGTCCTCGCCGGAGAAGCCATGGCGATGGGCGAGAGAACTCCTGTAGCTCTCCTCAGCCCCGCTGCATCGGCACGCATGGCAATCGCCGAGTCTTTGACCAACATCGCTGCAGCCTCTATCTCGGACATCTCCCTCGTCAAGCTAAGCGCTAACTGGATGTGCGCTGCGTCAAAGGAGGGTGAAGGCGCGGGATTGTACGAGGCTGTCACCGCTGTTGGTTTGGAACTTTGCCCTGCACTCGGAGTTGGTGTGCCGGTTGGCAAAGACTCGATGTCCATGTCAATGAAGTGGAAGCAAGGGGACGAGCAATGGGAAGTCAGTGCGCCTTTGTCGCTCATTGTGACCGCATTCGCACCCGTGGATGACATTTCCACAACTTGGACGCCGCAACTCCGCACGGATGTGGGCGAGCCCACAATCCTTGTATTTTTCGACCTTGCAGGAGGGAAGAAGCGCATGGGTGGATCGGCGCTGGCGCAAGTATTTAGGGAAATCGGATCAGAGGCACCTGACGTTGGTGATCCTTCCGTGCTCAAAGCCTTCTTCAGCGGCTGCCAGATCGCTAGAAAAGCAGGCTTGGTCCTTGCCTATCATGATCGTTCTGACGGTGGTTTGTTTGCTACCCTTGTTGAGATGACCTTCGCGGGCCGGGTAGGCGCGGATATCACGCTTGATCCGTTAGGTTCTTCTGGAGATGCCATTGCGACGCTGTTCAACGAGGAGCTGGGTGCTGTCATCCAAGTGCGCGAGCATGCAGTTGATGAATTGAAATCTACATTCGCCAACGCAGGTTTCCCCACCACTTCGATCTTCGAGGTCGGTAGCGTGAACGAAGATCCCACCAACCAGGCTTTCGTTATCCGGGAAAACTCTAGTATACTATTATCTCGAACTCGAGGACAGCTTCAGGAGATCTGGTCGGAGACGTCGTTCAGGATGCAGAGCCTTCGGGATAATGCTACCGCTGCGAAACAGGAATTCAACCTCATAAGCGACTCAAGCTACAAGGGCATATATTACGAGCTCACTTTCACACATAACACCTCCCCGTTCCGCGATCTGACGCACCGCCCCAAAGTCGCCATTCTGCGAGAGCAAGGTGTCAATGGCCATGTCGAAATGGCTTGGGCATTCGCCGAAGCCGGCTTCGATGCTGTTGACGTACATATGACCGACATCCTCAGCAGAAAAGTCTCTTTGACTAACTTCCGTGGGCTAGCCGCTTGTGGCGGTTTCTCTTATGGTGACGTCCTCGGAGCCGGAAAAGGCTGGGCCCACTCAGTTCGTCTCAACGAACTCGCGAGGAGAGAGTTCCAACGGTTCTTCGAGAACGACCGCACATTCACACTTGGCGTGTGTAACGGATGTCAGTTCCTCAGCCATCTCCGCGACCTGATACCTGGCGCGGCGAACTGGCCCGATTTCAAGCACAACGCCAGCGAGCGATTCGAAGCGCGGGCGTGCGTGGTCCAAATCTCGCAAAGCGACGTTACACGGCGTTCTGTGTTCCTCCGCGACATGGTTGGCTCCAAACTCCCCGTCCCCATCGCGCACGGAGAGGGACGGGTCTCGTTCGCCAATGACGATTCTCAGCTACAGGCCTTGCGGACTGCAGGTCTTGTAGCTACCCAATTTGTGGATTCTGAAGGATTGCCGACCGAGTTGTACCCCATGAACCCCAACGGAGGCGTTGATGGCATTGCTGGGGTACAGACACCGGACGGCAGGGTGCTTGCATTGATGCCTCACCCTGAACGGGCAACCACTCTGGAGAGTAACAGCTGGTACCCACCTGCATTCCGGGATGCATGGAATGGTGTGGGTCCGTGGTTCAAGTTGTTCCAGAGCGCGAGAGCCTGGGTAAATTGATAGTGAGTTGTTTCGCGTTGTACGTGATTCAAGAGCTTAATGTGTGATTTCAGAAGCCGAATCGAGACCTCGATGGTCATTTGCAGAAAGAGTTATTGTTATAGGCCATTCCGACAAGGCCTCGTCGGAGACTCGGATGTAGAATCAAGATTTCTGATTACTTGTAGACGAAATTACCATTGCAAAGAAGTGTACTAGAAATGTTCAGATGGATGTATTCAGACGCCGCACAGTGACCATCAATGGAACAAACGGTTCATGAGGCGCCTGAGGCCCAGGACGTGCAACGGGTAATCGGCGGCCGCAAATAGGCTGGACCATGGGCCGGTGTTGGGCTCACTAAGTATAAGCGGTGTGTGGCGTCTGGCTCCAGGCTTAAGAGACACGACGGTCACAAAACGAAGAGTTGACTTTCACAAGAGAGAGCTGGTTAAGCCCTATATTCCGTAGTCAAAGTAAGAACTGGGGGAAGTACACTGGTATCTCCTAGCTTTATAGTAGTGAGTCCAAAGTTACATGGAGACGAGTTCCTAAGCAATGGATAGGTGCAGTGAGTTGAATCGGCACCAACACGATGTGTACACGCCACGGAACTGACACCGTTACACGACGGTGGCTTTGCATACTTGTACGTCCTTCTGGTCTTCATCCGAATTGAGTCATCTGTATGTTTCTGCCAAGTCACCTCCACCAGTGGATCCCCTGATCATAGCCTGGGAACGACAACTTCCGCCACTGAAAGTCCATCGCGCCATTTTGTCGGAAAAAGCTATTTACCATTCCCATGACTTCCAAGCGCTTGCAAGGTCTCAATGTGCCGCCGGAATTGAAACTGACTTAGAATACCACCCGAAATTATTAAAAGACGGTTGGAATGGGGTTAATTACCATTTTAAGCAGTTTGTAATATAATTGCAAGCCATGGGGTTGACACCCCCAAAAAGAAGGGTCTCATTTGGTTTCAATGCCTTCCAAACCATTCTAACACAATTCCAATCCTGACTCAGTTACAAGGCAAGGAAATGATTCCCAGGCGGTCTCCATCATTGGTATCTACCGAATGGATTCCAATCTAGTTGCAAACTATACTACTAAATCATCCCGAGAGTTCCAAGACAGTGAACAATAGTATCATATTTCATGGCATGCAGTAGTGAGGGTTTAGAGTGGTATTGGGGGTGGTTCTGAATAGTGGTGCAGGTAATCTAAAGAAGGCGGCATGATGGTGGCGGGGTGGTATCCAGGGCGGCTCGTGATCTAGGTAGAGGTGGTATCGACTGGACTCCTCACTCACCACCAAAATCACCGACCACGGATTTGATAACTGCCTGAATCCCATATTAGGCTCGTGCCCGAAATGTTGTCCCGATAACGACAGACAACTCACTGCTATAATAACCCGAACGTGCGGCTGGCATGTTGAGACGAAGGGCCGTGTGATCGCGATGACTGGTATGTACGGGAACTCGGACCCATCGGGGTCAAGTGGGAGGGAGTGGGAGCAACCCCGTTTGTTAGGCTGCGGGAGGTTCAATGACAGTAGAGCTTTCGCTGTAGCGGGCGAGGGGTTGATGACTTTGCCACAATGACCAGCCTTGAGGAAAGCGTATTGCAAAAGCTGCCTGGGGTTTCATCCGTCGCTCAGGGTCCCGGTGTGCTACGAAAGCCATAATATCCTCACCTTGGCACCAGCGGACTTGTGGAAGAGACTTGTCAATGGAGGTCATAGGTCCGTGAGTAGGGCAACGGTGGGGTCGCGGCGAAGGTGGCTCGTGATCTAGGTAGAGGGTGAGTAATATAATAGAGATGAGGGATGTCAGGAATCCTCACTCGCGACCGAAATAGGTGAATGGGGTGTTAGAGATGGCGCATTGTGATTCAGAGAGGCGGGTGGCACTGCGGATTTTGCTAAATTTAAAGCGGGTGTTAATGTCAGTAAGAGTGATCCAGGGGATAAGGAGAAGTCACTCACAAAGGACAGTGCATGAGCGATTCCTATAAAATTTAATAGCAGCGGGGTCGAGCAGGGGGCACTCAACGTTCAACGTTGCAACCTTGAACTACATTGGAACTGATGGAAAGGAAGGGAGAATGCGGAGCCTGAATTCCAAACACTTTTCAAGCTGCTTACGAATTATTTATTGTTGTTTTATCCGTCTAACTTCTGATTCGGAATCGACGTCCTTTAAATTGTTATACGAAACAAAGATAAGCTCAATTGCATTGCGGTGCGTTTGCAGCGTAAGTTCAGACATGAGGACACGACAAGAGGTGACCGGGCCAAATGTAATATAAACACGGGAAATTCAATGGAATGAGAGTGGAGATTATCGAAGTTAGAATTGTTGGACATAAGGTCCAGGGGTGATTCAGACACGGCCAAAAATCACTTGTTCGCGCTCCTCGTCTTTCTCTTGAGAGCAACAGCGCTGCCAGTGCCGGCGGCAAGGTCACCTGTCTTATCCTGTGGTTTTCCGGGATCTTCAGGTGCTTTACTTTTTCGTTTCAGCTTTGGCTTTGGCCTAGCCTTCAATGTTGCAACGTCGGCAGGCACTTCGTTGGTTTCATCATCAGCAGGTGCAGTGGGGTTGTTGGTAAACCCTGCTGCAACAGGCGCAAGTGGTGCAGGTGGAACGAAGGTAGGCGGAGCTGGAGCTGGTGGAACAAAGGCGGGCGGAACTGGAGCTGGTGGGACGAAGGCGGGCGGAGCTGGAGCTGGTGGGACGAAGGCGGGCGGAGCTGGAGCCGGTGGAATGGGAGCGGCTGGAAGAAGTGTGGCTAGAGTGGCGACACGAGAAATAGAATGTACTCCAGCGGGTGGAATGGGAGCCGCAGGGGGAAGACACACAGCTGGAGCTAGAGCGGTGATACGAGGAACAGGAGACACGCCAGGTGCTCCTGCAGCAACTAGGCTGAGATCTTGCATCCCGGTTGACAACGAAGGGGGATTCGGAGGACGTGCTGGGGCTGCAGCGGATGCTCCTACATCAGGCTCAGGTTGAGGCTGAGCCTGGAATGACAGCCCCGCCGAAGAAGCACCTTGAAGTTGGACGCCCGCAGTGAAGGCGAGCTCGAACTCTGCTTCCCACTCATTAGCATCATTCACGTTATTCGTCGCCAGGGGATCTTCAACTCCAGAGGATGTTGCAGGGAAAAGAGCGTCGTTAAAGAACTTGAACACCGACCTCGCCCATGGGCTTTGGTCATGCAAGCGAGAATAGTAGAAGGTCTGCCACTCGAGATACGGAATGTTGGTCTTCTCCCCTTTCGGGTAGAGATTAGGATCTCCAGAAAGTACGAAAATCGCCTGAAAAAATGTATAATTGAGTTAGAATTTGGTTTAGGAACTTCCCAACTTACTACGGCGGCTGCGTTAGCTATCATTCCCGCTGTCGTGCTCTTGAGGTCCCAGAGCTTGGCCTTTACCTTCGGTCCAGATGAGCGTCCACCATTAATTGATGATTTTCCGAATAGTGCGACCCTCAGTACCTATTTCCATGCTTTGTTAGTAAAAAAAACGTTATATATGAGAGAATCCGAACCTACCCGAACGAGGGTTGCGCACTTCAGAAAGTCGCTCGGCTGAGAGTTGTTAGGACGAGGAAACAGGACAGGTGCGAACTTTGTATATTTGTCGTTGGGGCCGACAATGAGGGCACGGCATTCCGATTGCGTGACTCGATCATATCCGCGGCTGAAGAACATTGAGTTCAGGCCAAAAATGGCACCGGCACAACTTTTGACGTCTGAAGCCATTTCTGATCGTACGTTGGAAACGCCAACACCAAACTGTCGATGGAATTTACTTAAAACAATAATTGAAGTCAGTGAATTGACAGCTTACCGGAGTCGAAAAGTTCTTGTGAGTCATCATTTTGTGACTCGCCTTTGGAATGAAGCTGAATAGTTCTGTCTTCACACCTTCTTCCATCGCGAGGGGTGACAGCCAGCGCTCGGGGCTGAGGAGGTTGATCTTGGGGTTGTGAGAAAGCGGGAAGATCCCGGTGTTGATCCACAGGCAATGGGTACCAGCGTATTTCCGGCCAAAGAAGCGGATCTCGTCTTCTTGAAGAGCGACCTTGAGCTCCTGCTCAGTAAGGTTACCTATTTTTTTGCCCTTTCGGCCCTTCCCTTTCTGACCCTCAAGGAGAGCATTCCGTTTCGTCACTTCGCCATACTTGCCACGCATCACCACAAGAAGGTTTTGAGTCGCCTCCAATGTCTGAATGCAATCTCAAATAGTTAGCGAAACGATCCCACCAGATATTATTGAACATTATAATGACTGACCTTACGAAGATCCTCTGCAGTCGCATTGGCCGATTGAGGAGCAACGGCTTCACGGATTCTACGGAGATCGTCATCACCATCACTCTCTCCATCAGATTCGGAAGTGTCGCCGGGTGTGCTCCTGCGAGACTCTTCCTCGGAAGTAGAGTTGTCGGGATCAGATTCAGAATCCCCGACCCCACGAATGGCAGAGGAGAAGTCCTCGACGACGACAGGAGAC
This sequence comes from Boletus pseudo-olivaceus, assembly GCA_038092955.1. Classification (NCBI taxonomy): domain Eukaryota; kingdom Fungi; phylum Basidiomycota; class Agaricomycetes; order Boletales; family Boletaceae; genus Boletus; species Boletus pseudo-olivaceus. Next base: position 91,846 of record JBBPRI010000022.1, read on the forward strand.
GGCATAGTATGGATAGCGTAGCAAGTGATGATGGTGAGGACGAGATTGCTGTGGGGGGCAATAATGAGCCGAGTCAACGAAACGGTGCTTAAATACTCAGCTGCAACGACCTTAGACTGGACCAGACTTGGATGAATATTACGCCCGACGAACCTTTAACCGACGAAGGACGATTCTGCCGATCCTAGCGAGTACCTTGTGTATTCCATTTCCGCGTTCTTGACAATCTTGGTGTGCCGGCTTCCTACGTAGAAAAACGTCAACGAACGTGTTGTGTTGTTGCTCGGGTGAATTTTGCAGACCGTCGCACCACATATTATCACATTGACTTACAATATTATTGTAACTTACTGTATTTGGTCTGATTATATAAGTACTTTTTTTCCCATCCGCCAAACGCCTGTAAATCGTCCGCAATAAGTTGAGATTCAGATTCAGATTACCCAGGCCATTTCATAGTGTATTACAATGCCTTTGCAAGTACTCATTCCTCTGAATCGGTGACCTTCGCCACTCAACTTCAATGAGGCTTGGTTTCTAACTGCTTGGTTCCATTGACATGATCCTTGGGTAGGAGCCCATTGGCTGTCTTATTAATAATTCTACCTGCCTCATTGTGCTCTGAATCATCACCTCATTGACAATTTGTCCAGGTAATCATCTACAATGACACTTAATATTACTCCAACAAACCCTGGTCAATTGTTGCTCAGGGAATGTTCCAACTCCAGGAGATCAGTTGGATGGAATCATGGAAAGAGAAATGGTCAGTACCTCAGACTTGAGTGGGAACTAAATGTTGATCTATCTGCCAATCCCTAGACACGATCTGCAAGGTCTCTGGACCAGGCCCTACCCCACTTACATCCTGCTGTCGACCAAGAAGTCCACACTGCAGTCCGCCACTCTCTGCCAAACCCCTTTGTTGTCATATGGGCAGAATGGCAATATTCACTGCCACCCAAGCCAGTATCTCCCCTTTCCCAAACCCATCGGCAGCATACTTGACTTTGGATTTCGTCAGTCCCAAGCTCTATCCCACTTACATCCTGCCATCAACCAAGGAGTTTGCATCACAGTCTGCTACTCACTGCCAAACCCCTTCACCATCATATGGGCAACAGTAATGTCCATCGCCACCCAGGTCAGTATTATCCCCCCTTCTCCAAATGTTGAACCCGTAGCTGATATACATTGAGTGCGAGCAGACTGAACATGAAATGATTTGACTTACCGATAGAAGAGATCATGGACCACGTTGCTGGTATAGAACAACTGGGTTACGGTTGCATTGATGTGTGCCTTTGCCTGTTCCATTGACTCGGATTCATCGTCCGCTGCTTGAGGGGAATAATGGTATGAGAAGACCGAATCTACTTCAGCTAAAAATAGGTGTGAGCTAACAGCTAGTAGGAATGAGAGAAATCGGTACCTAGCGGACGCCCATTATACATCCAACCATTCCTGCCTTCCCAATTCTCATGCGTGAAAACATTATTGCCCCATGTTGTCTTAGTCGTGCGCCAGTACGAACCCGCTTGATATCCAAGTCATTCGCGGGCACTTCCAAGGGTCGCCAGATAAGCACTTACCACAGGTAGTCTTGTCCTCCCCACCCGAGCTCGGGTCATTGGAGCAAGGAAGCACGTGCCAACCTGCAGGGGAAGCAAGGGTATCGCCCAATTCTTTAACAATTTCTCTACCATATGATAAGGGGTATTTGTCTCCAGCTGAAAGAAGGTATCACGTGATGGAAACATGGAAAGAACTCGTGTACATACCAGATTTACCATGACTCACAGCCTTCCTCTGCGCAGCCTCCACAGGATCATTGGTTCCCCAAGGGAAAACAAGATAAGACGCCTTGGTTAACACGGGGACTTGTGGGTACTTTGGGATGGGAGCATACGACTTGGAGCCTGTGAAGAAAGATGTCTGTCAGCCGATGGCACTAAATAACACGCTCGTTCAATGAGACGTAGCATATATGCGCTCACCTTTCTTTCCTGCGAGAGCTTTACCCAGTCTCCTTCCCTCTCCCTGTGCGGGTGCGGAAGCCACCGAGTCAAAGGTGGATCCAGGAGGAACGAAAGCACCCAAGTTGGGAAGGTGATCATCTGCATACGAAGCAAGCATACAAATGGGTAACAAGGCATAAAACAGGATTTGTGCGTGGTTGAAAAGAGGCGATGATCAGATTCTGACAGCTGAAGACCCATGAATCAGTCCGCACTTACCCTCCTTGATGATTGGCATTGGCATTGGAGAATCGCTCGCCCAATCGACGACGCTGACAATATGGTGGGGTATCGAGATTGTGACAGCAGTTTTGTACCAGTTGTGTTCCATCTCAACCTTGAACTAATGAACCGCCACGGATGAGAGCAAAGCAAGGAGAAGGGAACAGTGGACTCGTACACGGTGAACCAACTCAAGTTTGAGACCATGTTTGGTGGGGACCTGAACCCATACGATGCGGGACTTGACGTCGCTGATCGCACCAGGAACGTTGGACAAGGACATGGCAAGGAATGCGTGGTCTCCAAGCAGATGGGTTTCTGGGGTCATGATAATGTGGCTTACATACTCCTCGAGGTCATCGGGCAGAGAACTGAACTTCTCAAGAATCTCTTGAGCAATTCTTCAGCATACTACTGAAATAGACTAGGCTTGGCATGAAGTGATTGAGATAAGCAATTTGGGCCAAGGACTTGATTCAGACTGTTCTAAATTGTTAAACCATACTGCTCTATTTACCAGATGCAAGAAAACAAGATTATAGCTTCAAGTTATAAGAGGGAACCAAAGATAGAATTGAATGGCTCTGAAAGAATGGAATCTGAAAGATTAGCTAAGTAGCAAGAGTTTTTGAACGAAGAAACATCTCAGTGTCAATGTAGTTAACAAGAAAGAAATCCCCATGGTGTTTGAAGTCTGGAACCAAGAGTGCCCCTCGAACAATACTTCCTATGGGAATGAACTCAGCTGATGCCAGAGCTTGTGAACGCAGCCGTATGAAATGCAAGTCCTTGTCTATGGTACGAGAAGGACCAATGGGACGATCCATGGGTAAGATCAATGCAAACTCTAGAGTGCGCTCATTGAAAGTGAATTTAAACATGAAAAGGAGTCTGGCAAAAATTAACTTGTCAATCCCATTCCTAATATCATGGGTATGAATAAGTGCACAATCATAACGTTCTTGCCCATGGAAATTTGAGTTGCACCGGAGATAATCAGTTGCAAGTTTCCAGTCAACCATTGACTCATAATGAACCTTGAGATATTTGAACTCTTGTAGCTGTTATAATAGACCCAAGATCATTCAATATGTTAGTCATTAGTATTAAAGGCATTTAAATTTAATCTTTACCTTGTCATTCAAAGATGGCTTAAATTGGATACATCCAGGTGGGAGAGGAATTTGATATGCATGGAGGAAATTGTTGATGAAAGAAGTGAACTTCTTGTGAAAACCATGAAATGCAGGAGATTTTGCTACTGTCTCCACATCTGCAAATGTGACAGGCTTTGACATTGAGCCAAGATATGTATTGCCAGAGAAGGAATGATCATCAAGGTTCTCCATTTCTGTATCATCATCTTCCAATGCTTGAGAGTCAAGGATACTCTTCAACCGCTGTTCTTGTTGGTAATCTATTCGTCCACGAATAAACTCAGTGATTAGGCTCCTATGGTCAAGCTGGACAATCTATAGAATGTTGATAAATCTAAACTTGCTAAATTTCAATGAAAGGCCCACCTGATCTGCAATGTTTTTTCGATTTGTTTGAAGAAGGTACATTCGACGGATTGGGCCATGCACTGCTTCATTTGGTCTTGTGCTGAAGTTCCTGATAGCACCTTTTTCAAGAATATCTTGAAATGCATGTTGACGTAGATGGGCCTTTGGGAAGTTCCAGTTTTTTGGTTTCTCACTGGAGGCTTGTGTTGCAATATATTTCTGTATATTTCAATCAGGGCCATGTATATGTACATCTAAAATAGGAGTTCAAACCTACCTTCAAAGAGGTATAAAAATCTTGAAGAGCTGCTTCACCAGCAGCAAGGGTGCTTTCTGTATGTACATCCAATGAGACATACATGTGAAATTCCATGTAGTTAGCAATACACTGCAAAAGTGCATAGCCTGAAGGAGAATCCTGTTTTGTAAGGACATTTTGTGAAGTGTACAGGATTTGCTACAATTATTTGTGAGATTTTTATTACAAGAAATGATAATTTTTACCTTAGAAATATCCAAGAACTTGTTTCCATCATTGAAAGAAACATTTGTAACAGCCTGAAAATGATTGAAGTTTCTCCATCTTGGAAAAATATCATGTCTATATAGAATAGCTTTAATTTAAGAATATATACAATGAGAAAAACATACTGGGTATCCACAAGTTTTGTTGCATGGCGTCCAAGATCATTAAGTCTCTTTTTGAACTCCTCAAATAGATGATTCCCAAACATTCCCAAGTCATCAAAGTGGAGGGAATCAAAAGAAATAGTCTCATGTGGATTAGAATGCATGACTTTCCAAAATGCATTCTATTACAATATATTAATATAGTGCTAACCATCTAGTAACATTGATAAACATACCTCTACAGGTCTCCAACTTTGTTCTTTCAAATGGACATTTCCAGCTGTATGGCTCTTCCTCCATAACTCATAGCGAGCCATTGCATCTGCAGGATCTCGATGAGGATGAGTTTTAGATAGATCAGAAAGCTCATTTGCTGGCACAAGACAAATGGGGCAAGGGCAGTGTGAACCAATTCCTCGGATCAATGCCATTACACACCTATGAAATATTCAGCAATTAGAAAATATTCCAAGAAGAAATTGAAAATAGAATGACACACTGTTCCTCATAGTCAGCAGACAAACTTAGAATGAGGGGAAACAACCATCGAGTAACTTGATCATGACATTTGTAGGAAAATCCAGTCTTTGAAAGAAGGATGATAGTATCCAATAGCTTGAGAAAGGATTGATGCCAAACAACTCTCTTGAAGTTGGCAAATGATGTTTTTCCAGATTCATCAGCATCTTCAGGAACCTATCATCAATTTAACAAATGGGAGTAGAAGGAAACAAACATATATCAAGAACATACAACAGGTAGCCATCCTACCAAACGACCTCCACCAATACCATCTCCATTCCGGATGTGAACAGGAAGATTTCCACATCGTGCAATAACTGGGTATGCCTTTACCTTTCCTGATGATGATAGATGTGACTTGTCTGCATATAAAATAAATGCAAATGGAACCCCATTCTCAGGAAGTGCTGACTTTGGACAAAGAATAACCAGAGGAAGCTTTATGAGTGGGGAATTTCTTTACAATAATCCAATAGATTGAACTTACTTGAATTCTCCACCACCGCTCTGCAGTCCATGGTTCATCAATAAACCTCTCAAAACAGGTCCCATTATGCTTGAACAAATGCTGAGCATCCCACTGGAAATGTGGCTGAAGGAGTGGGTCCCCAAGTAAATCCAATGCCCAGTCCCAAAGGGGTCTAGTATACATGTTGAATTCTACATCTTGCTTCTTTGAATTGTAGGTAGCAGTCACAATGTGTTTATTGAACTACAGTTCCACTCATAATTGGTGAGAGTGCAAATGAACAAGACACACGCACAGGAGTCAACTGAGTTGCAGCACGTTCCCAGGATTTGGTAACATCTCCGTGAGACTTGAATGTCAAATCCACCTCGCGATTTCGGATCCGATGGATAAGACCAAGAAGTTTGTTAGTCTGATCCTTGCTGAGGGCAGCATGATGTGCAATCTCAGCAAACTCAAAATCTGCGGAGGTGAGGAATGGTTTCCAAGGCTCATCGTCAACAATAGGTGAAGAAGAGTTGATGTGGCGAGAGAAATTTGAGAATGTGTTGACAACGGCGGCACGACCACTTTTCGGGTGGTACTCAATCTTGAACGAGTCAGCGACCGCAGTAATAGAAGAGGTGGGTCCGGGCGCAGCGTCATGTGGATCAGCTGCATGGGTGCCTCCTTCGTCCACCGACATCTTCGATTCCAGACTTGATCCTTGAAGGACCACATATGTTATCATCAAACCGTACATAAATTCGTATATACTTACGATACCCGGAAACACTCGTGGTGTCGAAATTCTCCCCAACGGCCACTCCAGAATCGGCTCCCATTCTAAATGCCAGCGGGTGTTCTGGATCGGCATCCAGATCGCTGGGATGGTCCAGGGGGACTCGTGAGGACCCTGGGGAAGGAGGGGGGGTATGCGCGCGCGAATCCGAAGCACGTTTCTTGCGCAGACGGCGTTCTTCCTTGCGACGAGCTAGTAATATTGTCACGAATCAAATAGTACTAATTAAAGTGTCAATTGATACAAGGACGAACCAACTCACCTTTGGCCTTGGCATCTGCAACTTCTATCGCAATCCGGGCAAACTCTTTGTTGTTCTTTTTTTTCTCCCGCTGACGTGCGCAGCTTGCCTCATGAGATTTGAGTCCGCGAGTGGCAAACAGTCCTTGACAATGTCGGCAAGGAACCTTGTCGACGGAAGCCGGATTTTGCACATATGTACGTTTATGTTGTTGGGGTGGTGGCATTATGGGATATGTTACAAAGGAACGCAGGGGGTGAGGGGATGGAACGTCGAACAGCGCCGCAGTGACAGATACAGCCGTGATTCAGATAATCGCTTTAGTGGCGTGAGACCATAATGGCCCGGTTCCCACGGCCTTGGAACCCCCAGCGCGATTACAAGCTTAGATAAGACTGGCAATCCAGTTCCAGTACTACGAGGTGCCTTGTGACATAAGCTGCTTACTTGAAACAATAGCACGCCAATTGGCACGGAGTTCCAAAGCGGATGCAATTCGCTTGGAAGGGTCCGGAATCCTGTCTAAATACGGCAGCCTTTCAAGGACCCTATGGGATTTTCCGACATTTGTCACTGAAGACGCAATCCCAGTTTATATCAATCTCAAGGAACTCACCGTGCCCAGAGAACGGATATGTCACGACTCTACTTTCCCTGTCTCAGAGTGCCACTGGGACAGAAGTGGAAGATTATACCCGAAGGTTTGGTTGAGAATGCAAAAAGAGAATGACGAATTTTCAACCGGTTAAAAGGACGCAAGGAAGTCCGGATAATCATGCAATGACTGGCTCAAAGGAAGCTTGCACTCTCCCCCCAGAAAAGCCCCTTTCGCTTGCCCCCACCAACGACAAAGCGGCTGGTAATCGGTGGTTCTGGCAAACCCTTCATCGAGATGATAGCGGGCTTGATGCAATCGCAACCCAGCCGTCTGTATTCGACGATCCCGTTACCTTGGAGGTTTATCGCCCTCCCCCACAGTACGAGAATGCTCATAGGTTTGATCCTAATGCTCGTTGGACGTGGCGAGAAGAATCGGTTAGTGTCACACAGTTTTCAGCCAGAGCGGATGCCAATGACTGAATATCCGATAGAGTATCGTCCGGAAGATTGACATCCGTATCATGATCTGGGCCTGCATCATGTTTTTCGCGCTCGATTTGGACAGGACCAACATGTCCCAGGCGAACACAGACAGCTTCTTGCAGGACCTACATCTCACGACGAACGATTTTAACCTCGGGAATATATTATACAGACTCTCATTTCTTATTGCAGAGTTACCCTCCCAGCTTATCTCGAAGCGAATAGGCCCAGATGTATGGATACCGACTCAAGTATGTTCCACATTGGTTGGCCACACTCCATAGTCGTTGAGACAGGGCCTAGATAATTATCTGGAGCATTGTTTCGTTCTCTCAGTTCTGGCTTACTGGGCGTACCTCCTTTTTGGCAACGAGGCATGTCAGTCACATCAATATCGACCGTAAAAGCTAACTCATTGCAGGTTTCTTATTGGGTTCTTGTCGGGCGGTTTCATCCCCGATGTTGTCTTATACCTGTCGTATTTCTACACCAAACGTGAATGTAGGAAATGCGTTACTCCTTTCATCGATAGTTTCTCAAACTTTTACAGTACCCATACGGTTAGCATGGTTCTGGGTCTCGAACTACCTGACCGTCATGGTTAGCGCGTTTCTCGCAACTGGGATTCTTCTCGTACATTCTGGTCACGGCAGTTGGAGATACCTTTTCCTTATCGAGGGCTTGGTTACGTTCTCCATCGGAATTGCCTCTATCTTGTTGATGCCTCCTGGACCAACCCAAACTAGAGCGTGGTTTCGACCTCGTGGGTGGTTCACAGAACGAGAGGAGATCATCATGGTCAACCGGTTTGTTATATTCGCATTGTTCTGCAGTCACGTATGGCTAAATCTGCCTTTAGAGTACTTAGGGATGATCCCACGAAATCCGATATGCACAATCGTCAAGGTCTCACACCATTCATGATATGGCGGTCTATATGTGATTGGCGGATGTGGCCTTTTGTATATTCTCGGAATAATGCACATGAGTAGGTTCTGTTCTCCATCGATGTACATCTATCTATTCACAGAGCTAGTACCTGTTGGGCCTCCTCAAACTTACCTGACGCTAACCCTTCGCCACCTTGGCTTCACGACCACACGATCCAATTTGTTGACTCTACCTAGCACAATGCTTGGACTTCTGAACCTTCTCATCACATCGTACTTCGCCGAGCGCATTCAATCCCGGGTCTTAGGCTGTCTCATCCTCCAGATTTGGGCTTTCCCACTCCTCATCGCTCTCCGGTCATTCGGTCTCACCACTAATCAGTGGGACTACTATATTGTAGTGACATTGTTAACCGGTTTCCCGTATATCCACCCCATTCAGGTAGCCTGGGCTTCAAGAAATTCAGGGAGTGTGAAGACAAGGACCATAAGTGCCTCTCTTTACAACATGTTTGTTCAAGCAGGAGCTATCGTTTATGTACGTTTGTCGGTTGAGAAGTCGGCTCGACCATCGTTGACGTTCTAATAAATTTGCTTGAAGGCCAATATTTACAGAGCAAATGATGCTGTAAGTGATGTGCCACCTGTACGTTTGCAATCCGGATTGATGTTTTTCTGCAACAGCCGCTCTGTTCGTGTCACCTTCCTTCACCTACCCTTTTAACACGCTAATGAACCGCAGATAATCGAGGGAATCTTGCTCTTATAGTGATTTGCAGCGCAAATCTCGTGTTTTACGCCCTCACATTCGTCTTTTACCGTGAAATAAATCGCCGGAGAGATCGCAAGTGGAATGCGATGACGAAAGAGGTACTTTTCTTTTAAAATGGGACACTCGGAGCTCTATCGTTGATGTGCTATGGACAGGAACAAGCTGGCTACCTTCAGATGACTAAAGACGCGGGAAACGCACGACTTGACTTCAGGTTTGCATATTGATGGCCGTCAGGGAGTGTCAGTGGTTACAAGTATGACGATACTACACGCACCAACCTGAGACTGCGAACTCGCTCGAGACAAACTGTTCTATAAAAACACAGACTCCTTCCGTGCATATAAGGTCATTGTACACGCAGACTAAAGGGCTATTTTCGAGCGAATCGCCATCTGTTACTACTCATACTAGTAGACGGATGAATGATTGTGTGTACGTGTTATTCAGGGGCCTTCGAACCTAACAAGCCAAAATAACGCGACCGTTATTCACTCCGACGCGTACCGTCATTCATTCATGTCGACCCAGGCAACGCCTTCGCGTCGCTCAAAACGCTATCAGCAGCTCGTTACCCCCGTACACCCCAGCGCATGGGCCGACCAATCCACGTCCTGGTCATCCGAACCGTTCTACATCAGGCCCTCCATCCCACAAGACTACCAGGCCCTTGCAGAGGATGAGAATTGGAAGCCCTCAACCAACATGCAGACCGCGTTTTACCGCTCGTTTACCCGCTCGAGGTCGCCTCTGCCACCGTCCCTCAGAGGAAAGCCACGGCCCCCGAGATCCGAAGCGAGTGCTCGGGAGGTATTCGAAGTCGGGAGTACGGTGTGCGTTTCGACAGGCGCTGCGAGATATGATAGCATCGGGGTCATTACATCCATGTGGGAGCTCAGGACGGGCGAGTCGGAAGGAACGCAGGCCAACACGTTCATTCGGATACATTGGTTTCAAAGGCCAATTGAACTGCCTCGCGTACGACCGCGAAGGGAGCACACCGAGGTGAGTCGTCGAGTAGTATTTTGTTTAGCCAGTTCCAACCACGTCAAAAGAACGAAGTGTATTTTACCCTTGACACGGAAGCAATCTTACCACCCTCGAGTGTCGTTCGCCACTGCACCGTAATCGACCTCCCCCCCAAGGAAAACTTCAATCAAGTCGCGTCTTCTAGACATTCACACTCAGTAAATTTCAGACAAATTGATGTTACGCTGTTCTACTGTCGCTTTGCCCTCGACTCCAAGAAAGGGCTCTACTATGATTTTGCCTGGAGTCATCATAAAAAGCGTGCGCTCTCCGATTCAGACGAAGAACAGACAAGTGGAAGATCTTGGAACGTTCCCGTAGAGATTCAAAGACAGAAGACTACCCGGCCTCAGACACGGCCAAGACTGAAGAAGATCATTGAGACAGACGAGTCACTAACACGGGAAACGGATACTGACCATGAATATCGAGAACCTGTGGAGGGCAGTGATGAGGACGAACTCCCCATTACGGGTGTCGACAATCTCGACTCTGAGCCCGACGCTCACAGCGAAGTGGTCGAGGACGATCTCCCAAAGACACCATCCCGGAAACGGAAACGGACAGTCAGCACCCCATCCAAGTCTACACCTCGAAAATCACGCTCGAACAAGCTGGCTGTACCAACCCCTCATTCTAAAGCTGCCATCCAGAAGAGAAGTAATCGTAAAGTAGCAGTCGTGCGCGTCCCACCTCCAGACTTGACACGAGAACATTATAAACAGCTACAGAAGCTGCCCCAAGATGCGTGGCTGAGAGCCATGCATGTTCTACATGTTGCTGCACGCCCAGACATTCTACCCTGCCGAGGAGAAGAATACAACCGTGTTTTGCGTACGGTAGAAGAACTTCTCGAGGAAGGGAGCGGAGGATGTGTTTGTGAGTATCTCGGTCCCTGTTCTGGAGGGTTCTAATTGCTGGCTCTCTTAGATATTTCAGGAGTGCCTGGAACCGGAAAAACAGCCACTGTACATGCTGTTGTCCGTGAACTTAAGCGCATGGCAGAGAATGGGGTGCGTCCCGGATGATCCATAAGCCGCTGTTGCTTATAGCTTTATGCAGGAAACGATTCCATTCACATACGTCGAGATTAACGGGCTAAGAATTCCCGAGCCATCGGCAGCCTACAACCTCCTTTGGGAAACGATCTCAGGTCACGATGTTTCCACGGAAGGTCATCTCAAGGTTAGTTCGAAGGAAGCACTAAAACGGCTCGGCAATCACTTCAGTGCTGGTGTTAGAGCGGGTCCCGGTGGTCATGCATGGTTAGTATTGATTCTGAATTGACGGTGTCAGTAACTAACGATCTATACTTGGTCCGCCAGTGTTGTATTAATGGACGAATTGGACCAGCTGGTCACGACAAAACAAGACGTCGTGTATAACTTTTTTAATTGGCCAACATTAGCCGGGTCAAAACTCGTGGTGCTTGCGGTCGCGAATACGATGGACCTTCCGGAAAGGGTTATGAGCGGACGTGTTCGCAGTCGACTGGGTAAGAGAACAGCGATGACGATCTTCAGACATGATTTAACCGTGAACTAAAGGTATGACCCGAATAAATTTCCAGCCATACACGACCCCGCAACTCCAGGAAATTGTACACGCACGTCTTCTCGCTGCCAAAGAAAATCTTCCGTCTCAACACCAACACGATGTCATTACTGCTGATGGCGTCAAGTTTGCCTCCATGAAAGTGTCCTCTATTTCTGGTGACGCTCGTCGCGTTTTGGACATTTGCAGACGTGCCGTCGAACTTGTGCATCCAAAGGGAAAGGCCGCGGGTATGGAAGACGTGAAGGAGGTCATCAAAGTGATGCAAAATAGTCCAACGGCCGCATTCTTGAAGGAGTTGAGTCTACACGAAAGAATTATGCTCGCTGCGCTGGTAAAGTGTATGAAGAGGGAGGGTGTAGAAGAAATCAAATGGGGAGATGTGAGTTTTTCGGACATATCACTTCGCGACGTGACCTTTGTGTTGTTCGACAGGTTGAACGCCAGCACCTGATCTATGTGGAAAGCCTTGGAGAAGGGGTGTCCACCCGTGCACCCACGCTCGGCGAGCTCACCTTCGTCTTGGATTCCCTCCTTGCATCGCGGGCGATGCTCATGGAGGATGGGTTTACAGCGGCACGAAAACCGGTAAGCGAGCGGAAGGTTATCCTTAATCTGGAGCAGGCCGAGGTGGAGAGAGTCCTCGGAGACATTGGTGGACCTTTATGGAGGAGTGCGCTCGGCGCGGACGCATAGATGGAGACCTGGAATGGGTGCTCGTGCCTCAAGACCTCATACCCCGGGTCCCCAGTACTTGTAACGTTTGAACCCGATAGGATGAAGGATTAAATTCGACCTGACGTTCGTTCGGCCAGCCCTCCCGACATGTCCCATGGACGTGGGGACTCCGTAAAACTATCAGGTGTCGACAATGACCGGTCGTTGAACAATACCCTCCATTTTATTCGACATGAGTACGTCGAGTTAGACCACCCACGGTCACGACAAAGAGTAAACCGTAAGTAGTATACTGCTGCAGATACAGCTTTTTTACACACAAGAAACAATTCGGTCAATTATAGTCGTCGTGGTATCCGCAGCCTCTGGATGTGCAGTTGCTCATCTGCAGGTGTTCCACGAACCCTCTCAATGTCATATTCGGGCAACATGACACCGCCATATGGCTGCCTAAATTGTCCAGTTTGACGCACGGATCACTGGAAGCTTTTAATGATAATGAATAAGACACGGAGCCATTTCTCATCGCTCTCATTGGACCCGACATCGCACACAATTGGTCTGTATTGTCCCGCGCACTTGAGTCATGCGGAAAAACCCTGTTTTTGTCAAGGTTTTTGCGGTCTTTAACAGTCTGTAACTTGTCAAGTGCTTCCCACCGCCCCTTCATCGATTCATCGACATCTTCCAGGGTCACCCGAACGCCACAGTCGTCATGGGCAAGTTCACTATCCGCTCTTTTATCCGCGAACAGTGGACGACGATCCCCATTCCAAAGGCCGATATTGGCGACAAGTCGATAGTCGTCACCGGCGCAAATGTTGGCCTCGGTTTCGAAGCAGCCGTTCATCTCGCAAAACTCAGACCCCGGCGGCTCCTTCTCACCACCCGCGACGAGGTTAAGGGCAAGCAAGCCAAGCACGGTACGAGGAACTCTCCGCTATCCTCACCACCGCTGACTCGCCGTCTTTGCTACAGATATCGAACAGCAGTCCATGATTGATGACGTTCAAGCCTGGCCACTCGAGCTGGTTTCTTTTGATTCCGTTCGCAGGTTTGCTGACAGGATCGAATTGGAGGGCTTCCCGGTGAACGCTCTTATTGCTAATGCAGCCGTATCGACCATGACCTACGCGAAGACGCAAGACGGATGGGAGACCACGTTCGTTCCAGGCATGCATGTAGTATGTTACCCTCTTGTTGATTCTTTGTTCATTTGGCAGACTGCAAGTGAACTATCTATCGACGGCTCTGCTTAGCATTTTGATGCTCCCTCACCTCATCAAATCGACGACCCCATCCAATGCTTCAAGACTTGTTATCGTTTCAAGCGAAGCCCATTTCCTTGCCAACAAGCTTGATGGCGCCACCAGCTGGCCCAGCATCCTCGGGAAGCTGAACGACGAGGAATATTGCACTGCTTCGTAAGTACTCAGTACCACGCACAAAACCCAGCCCTGATCTGCTCGCGTAGTGCGATGAGAAAGCGCTACGAACTCTCGAAGCGTGAGTGAAATCCCGTTGACACGTGGTCGTGATGCTAACCTTGCCCAAACACAATGCCCAAGTGCTGGAAGTCATGTTCGTCCGCGAACTCGCCTCTCGGTTACCGAACCCGACACCCGTCTCTGTGTCAGCGATCAACCCCGGGTTCTGTCATTCCCGTCTCACGCGCTCGATTGAGAGTAATCCGGTCATTAACGTTGCGGTGCGCGTGATGAAGGCGCTGTTGGCGCGCACGACTGAGATGGGGAGTCGCACGCTCGTCCACCCTGTCGTGGGACTGGACGAAAGAGTTAGGCACGGACGATACGTATCCTGTTGTGAGGTCGCTGAGGAGAGTGACTATGTTTTGAGTGAAGAGGGCAAGGAGATCTCAAGACGTTTGTGGGTAAGTACCTCTTCGGTTTTGCTGATTTTGCGAAGCGAGTTTTGCTGACGCGCGTTCTTTATTACCTGCCTTGAAGACAGAGACAGTTAAGATTCTGGGAAAGATCGATCCGAGAGTGGATCAGATTATCTCAGAGCATTTGCTGGCTCGCTGAGCTTCTTGCTTGGAGGATGTGAATGTTCCAACGTTCTATACGCATTCTATATCTCTTAAGAGTACAAATTTCACAGCACTGGGAGCCGCTATTAATGTAGCGCTGGTAGGATTTGCCATGTACAGCACAGCCAATAACTGCACTTCTGAATTACACGAGCACATCCAGTTCTCGGATCATAACATTGGCAAACGATGAACACAATAAATTTACGCTGAATACATCTGCCACCTGCCAACTACCAGGGGAAGTACGTGTATAAGCAGCCAACGAAAACGGGCTGTGCACTATAGATACATCAGTTGTCGAGTGTTTGAGTGTCTGTGCATGAATGTGCAAACTAACAAATATATCATTTGGTGAACAATAGTGATTAGCGTCAGCGATAAAGTAAGTGGGTTGTCCTGATGTTGAGACTGATGGAGGTGAGACTCCATGACGCGCACCAAATGTTACAAGAATTAAAAGGCAAAGCCGGTAAAAGGATTCGTGATCCTCTTCGTCTTTGCAGGGTTCACGATGTTGATATCGTCATCGAAAGGCGTAGCAAACGGGTCAACCGGCTCGCCTGGAGATTGGACATGCATATTCGTAAGAAGCCGTGAGGTTGACCTGGTGGACCCATGCCGACTGATGGGACCCGCTAGCGGTGGAGTGACTTGCACGGGAACGGCCGACGAACGCTTATGTCTCTCGTTGTCGGAGGCGGCGTCAGAGAGAGAAGCGAGGAACGTGGGATAAAGCGCAAAATGGATGGGTTTTTGAGATGCTGGACGTTCCTCAAAGGCGTTATGAAGCGGCATGGCTAGGGGGCCGTGGTCTGGAGGAGTAGAACCGACGTCCGTAGGAACATTGGCTTTCCGCAGGCGACCCGGAGGTGGCGGGGGAATGGTGAGAGGAATGGCTTTTTTCGGGGGAATGTGTCTCAGCCAAGGAAGCGTGGGAGGCACTGACGAAACCGAGCGGGCCGATGTAGGCTCTTCACGCACAGGGGAAGGAGGCGTGCTATCGATTTCCGGCAAGTCTCTCGACGTGGCCGTCGAAGCTTGTTCGACCGAGATCGTCAACTGTGGATGAGGAGCACGAGAGCCTGCTGAGGCGGGCCTGTTGACCACAAACTCCGAAACAGGCCGAACACTATCCTTCTTCCAGAACAACCCAGTCACTGGCTTAAACCAGGCAGACGTTGGCTTGCACTCTGAACGGTCTCCTTCGGAAGTCTCCAACACCTTTTCGTCACCCTTCTTCTTGCCAAAATTCATCAGCTTCATTGGATGACTGACAATACTGCGGAGCCCAGACGCCTCAGGCTGCTTAGTATTCGCGCCCTCGTGGAAGAAGCTATTCCAGCTCTTCTTGAAGGTAGGGTCCAGTGACGTGAGGGGATGATTGGATGGGGCAGGCAGCTGGTTTGAGCGACGGAAAATGTTGATGCTGAAGGGCGAACGGGTCTCAGGGAGCGGCGTGAACGAGCGCAAGGGAGGATCAGGTATACTTGCGCCTTTCTCGGTATCCCCTACATGAGGCACGGGTGCCCCTCCTCTGAATGGCATGACGAATCCCTCGAGGCCATCTCGCTGTTCTTTCTGCCATTTCCGCTTCTTGTATGCATCCACCCAATTCTTGGCATATGAATGCCAAAACACGATGGCGAGGCCCATCAATACAACCAACCCCCATAAGCCCATGAAGATACCAAACATCAATCGTTCTTTCTTCAGCGAGTCGACGTACGTTGACACCAGCCTGCCAACGAGACCTTGAGAGTTGCTCGAAGTACCACCAACAGCAGCAGTGGCAATAGGTTGTGTGATTTCATTGACGTCGGTAGGTGAGAGGACAAGGACGGTCTCGTTGACCTGGGGAAGATTGACATTAAGGTTTTGGTTCAGGAAAGTGAGTGCCTGTTCGATGGCGTCGACTTTGGAACCAATCAAGCACTTGATGAAATCCTGCGTGGGCGTTTCGAGAATTGTTCCGTTGAAGACAGTGCCTACGAGATTTTGTACATCGGTGTAGAAGTTGTTGAGCGTGCTATTGAGCGTGGTGGTGGTGCCATTCACCCAGCCGAACAGGCCGCTGTTGATCGTGGACTGAACAGTCTGGACCCTGTTGTTGACTCCGCTAGCGTACGCTGCGGACTGGTTGTACATACTGTTATTCATCTGCGTCGCAATTATATTCGAAAGGTCTTGCACACTTGTGGCAGCTTGAGCGGCATACTGGGCTTCAAGAGGACCAACCACAATGAGTTGAATTTGGACGGAGAGTAATCCGAAAAAGCCAATGAGAAAACAGGCGAGCGCGGGAGGGTGAAAGATATAGTGGAGGAACCAGCGAAGATGGACGTGTTGAGAAGACGTAAGGCGTAGCCGAGTAGCTAGCGTATAGGCGATGCGGGTAAGCAGCGGATGTTGTGCGTCAGTTTGAAGCATGAGGAGATTGTGATCAGTGAGCGTCACAGAAGGAGTAGTCTCGGAGGAAGTAACGTGATAAGTCGTTGGATCTGACATCCAGGCCTCACGCGTAAACCGCAAATGAAGCATAAGACAGCGCCACTTGAGCCACTCAAAGGCGAAATGACCAGCGAGGAGGAAGAAGAGAACTGCGACCAAAATGATTGTCCCAATCTTCGTGATCCGGAGGAGATCGTTCCCGAGATTGTCCACAGAGGATGTATCAAGACTGCTGCAGAAAGAAACGGTGTTTTGCACTGGCACAGGAAGTAGCGTAGGATCGAAGGTAAGGCCGAGCAGTGTATTGTTGATATCAGCCTTGACAGCCTCAAACGGCGTGTCCACCCTGAAAGACGTAAGGGAGCATTCGCTGACGCGAATGGTTAGCAACTTACAGATCCTGAATGGCATCTTCGATGGATGATAAACTGGGCAACGAGTTATTGAGTTGGATCAAAGCGGTTTCGAAATCGGTAGGGATGGTGATGTTCGAGAGCGCATCAAGACTAGAGACATCGAATTGTGGCGCTTGGATGTTCCCGAAAGGATTGATTGAATTTACAGAATCCACGGCACTCTGAATGGCGGAGTTGAGAGAAGTAGCATCGTTCTGGAGACCTGAGACGATGCTGTTCAAAGTGCTTTGCAAGAAGGAGGTGATCTAAAGAGATTTGTGAAACTAAGAGTTGGTAATAGCAGAAGACGTACTTCTTGAACTGCGCTGATGAGAAGATTCAATCCACCAACGACAACAAGCTCCAGAAAGCAGAGGAATGTGGAACGATAAATGTTGATGAGAAAGTTGATGATTGCTTCCATGCAGGTCAATGCCAAAATGAGAGCTTCACGAGCACCGTTCATGGTTCCGTTGACTGCATCTGCGAACTGCTGATTAGTGGCGACGGCCAGGTAGCGTGGCATAGTGGCAGCAGTAGTTGCAGCCTGTTCGGCAGCCTGACAAGCTGCGAGGAGATCATCCTTTGCGTTGGCGACCGATGATTGTGCTTCGTCCGAGGAGAGCTGTAGCCTGAAGATCACGAACAGCAAGGAAAGAATAGGATAGGCCAGCCATGTAAGAGAGAGAATATGAGGAAGTTGGAGGTATGGTTTGAGCGACGTGGAAGAGGTCCGTAAGTCTGAATGAGCGTCGTAGCGTGGTGGCGGGGATACGAGTCTTGGAGGCGAAAACATTTGAGTCGGCCTGCGACGTCAAGAGAAGAAAATGGGGTCGTAGACGGAGAGAAGGAAAGGCAAGCAACCCAATAATAAGTGGAGATCCATCCCTGCCTTTATATTTTTGAGTCCTTGTCTCTATGTTGTGACTGTGTAAGTATCGCCGCTAATGTAGCGATTCATTGTTCTTCATAACAATAACACTTGTCATTCTAGGAATGCTTACATAACACAATGGCTTAGTGATCACGTGTTCTTACCTTCGGCCATCACCGCGGGTATTCATCGGAGTTTGGATAGTCTTACCTTTCAAGGTAAGTCGTCCCCTTCTCACTGCCACAGCGCTGGAATTAGTTAATTAATTTTGTACACACAATAAACGGACTACCCAACTCCTTGAACCTGCTTGTACACTTACAGAGACCTTTTGGATCAGTCCTTTCGAACCTGCCCTCTGAACAAGGCAGCGATCCAACTGGGCTTGTTCAAATTTAATGAACAGCCTGAAGCGGCGGTGTCAGGCACGTCCCACCAACGGGTCTCGGAACAACGAAGTCGAGGTCTCTCCACATCATATGTTCACTTCGGGGCGCCCCGGAATGATGTTGTCTGTTTTAAAGAACAACTTGAGGACGACTTGTGTACATCTTTTGATGTTAGTGAGCCTCGGGTTGGTATGTTCGGCTAGGACGAAAATCAGGTTATTTAACTCGGATCCAAATATAAGTTATTCAAGCGGTCCAATGATTATGCTGCCTTTGTGGTATGGCTGTTTCATCGGAGCGAAGTTTGTCTTCAATGGGTACAGACTATCGCCGTCAATCCATAGTCAGCTCGATCAATTGCCATCGAACCTTCGATGAGTCGAGGTATGTTTGTGATACTCTCGCAAAGTCTCGACTCGAATGTGCTCAGGGCGGATTCAACGAGTCAGCACTCAACTCGAAAGCTTCAAAGCTTCAACGTTCAACGTTGCAACCTCCACAGCCCAAGTCGGCTATCAATTGCAGTCGCTGTCTTCAAGGCTGTCTTCCTCCGAGGTGCGTGTGCGGGGGGGCTCGACTCGGAAAGACTCGTGAGTGGGTTTTGAAGCCTCGGGGGAATGGCGGCGTCGAAGCAAGCTGGGGTTCACTTTGACGCCACCATTCCTTGCGTTCTTATCTTTGCACGGCCGCACGCCGTAAGGGTGACATATACCCACACGTTGTCTGGTTCCTTATAAGTTTATCTTCACAGCGTTAGTACGGCTTCAGCCCTCAAACGAGCTCGGTATGGAAATTCATTGCGTAACAAGTGTTGCAAGTGACTTTGCCATTCGCGCCCAGCCTGCCGCACCGCCCATTGCTTACCCTCAATTCTTGATCAGCGCCAGCCACTGCCCATTTGATGGCCACTCTTTGATCTGTCACTTGTTCCTAACCTCTGAACGTACTCGCGGCCATGGCGGTAGCGTTTCGCGGTGCATTGTTTGTGCTGCTCGTCGCACTATACATTGCTAAACGCAGAGGGTCCAGGCATCCTAGCAGCCTCCCCTTCCCTCCAGGACCCAAAGGCTTACCCTTGTTGGGAGCGGTGCTGAGTATTGATGCTTCCAAGCCATGGTTCACTTACTTTCAATGGCGTAAAATTTTCGGTGGGTGCTCTGTTCAGGGTCATCTCGCAAGTCTCATCCATTCCAGGCGACCTCATCTACACACGCATTTTCAACATGGATGTACTCGTAATAAACTCCACGAAGGTAGCTTGTGACCTGGTCGAACGTCGGTCGAATATCTACTCGGATCGGCCAAAGTTCGCAACAGCAGAACCGTAGGCCTCCCCTTTCCTTCTTTCCTGTTGCCTCCCCATACATCAATCCATCTAGATACGGGCTTGCAACTGGTACCATCCTCATGCCCTATGGGGACACGTGGCGTCTTCACCGCCGCATTTACAACCAAGCTTTGAACGCCAGAGCTGCTATGAACTATAGACCGATGCAGTGCGCAAAGGCTCGTCAGTTGATCATCAATCTTGCTGAGGATCCACGGCATTTCTCTGTACATCTCCACGCGTTCGTCTCGTTATCATTTGTGAGTTCATCGCTGAGACATCGTCCAATTTAGTTTTTCTACATCAGTTATCATGTCGATTGTGTACGGATATGACACGGCCCCGACAGACGACCCCTACGTTAAGTATGCTGAGCAGGGCATGAGGGCAATTACCAAAGCCGCCGACTCAAGGAGGGCTGCCCTGCTTGGAACATTTCCATTCCGTACGTCTCATCCCATGAGTTATTCTATGACTAAACCTCCTTCGAGTGCTGAAACTACCTACATGGGTGCCGGGCTCATTCAAAGCCGAAGCGGCAGAGGCAAAGTATTACACGACTGGGTTTCGCAAAGTTCTTTTTGGAATGGCATTAGAACAAATGGTGCGGATTTTCTGTTGTCTCCCAACTGAGTAGCTTTCTGAAGCCTCCCGAGGCATCTGGAACGGGTACACCTTCGATGATTAGTGGTGCTGTCAGGAGAAATGAGAACAAAGGGAACCTTCCCGAAGTAACTCTTGCCATCAGGAACACTTCTTCGGTTGCATACGGCGGTAAGCATCCGTGGAGAGTATATTACCCAATGTTGGCTCATATTCAATGCAGCTGCATCGGAAACTGTACGATAATGTCGATGATACATTCTTGAGAAACACCTAATAATTACAACATAGACATCAGCTAGCTTGGACGTGTTTCTCCTTGCCATGGTTCTATTCCCCGAGGCCCAGAGGAGAGCACAGAAGGAGATAGATGCTGTGGTGGGCTCTGACCGGTTGCCAGGTTTCAGCGACAGATCTTCTCTACCTTTCGTCGAGGCCGTGTTGCGGGAGACCTTAAGGTGGCATCCTATTGCTCCATTGGGTGAGTTGTAGGATTCCCTCTTGGACCATGCTGACTCTTGTGCCCTCGCAAAGGAGTGCCTCACGCAACTACTACCGAAGATGTGTATGAAGGCACATACATCCCGCAAGGTCTGTTCCCGGATGTACGCAGATTGCCCCTTCACCGATCCTAACCACTTAGTGTAGGGACCACGGTGTTGATCAATGCGTGGTAGGTTCAGATTTGTGTGTGCGTGGCTGACAAGGTTGAGCCTCTGATCGCCTTGGCAGGGGCCTTGCCCATGACGAGGAAACTTACCCTGAACCATTCGAGTTCCACCCGGAACGATTCCTTAAGGAAAATGGTACACCCACTGAGGGTGACTATTCATTCGCGTTCGGTTTCGGACGAAGGTAGGGAAAATAATTTTTTTGTACGTGATCTGAATCGACATCGAATTACCTCAGGATCTGCCCTGGACGACATGTTGCGGATGGGTCGATGTGGATCGCTATTGCCTCGATGCTCGCAACCTTTGATTTTTTGAAAGCGCGAGACGATAATGGAAACGAGATTGATTTCTCGCCTCAGTTTACCCTAGGGGCGACTTCGTGCGTGCCTATCTTTGCTCTCCATCGGCCTCGTTTATAATTCAACGACCGACAGACGACCTAAACCCTTTCCGTGTCGAATTGTCCCCCGGATCTCTCCGAGCGCAATCAGAGAATTAGCTATACAAGGTCCATTGTCCTTTTCGCTCTCTGCATATGATGTCACGCTCTTACGATTTCCGGGTTCAAGGCTTGCGGACTCACGATACAGATAAGTTTGATATGGTTATCCCGGGTTAGAGGGTTGTCTCAGCACTCCTGGTGCATACCAGGCAAGTGCATTTCAACCTGAGAAGAATCCATTATTTTCTCAGCAGCTGGAACTTGTTGGCTTACATACCACTGTAGCAAGTACTGTATACTCGTCGATGCTCAACGTGAAAATCCCTGTTTGAACACCTGATCACCGCGGGACGGCGAGGCAGAGATGACACGCTAAGTATGTACAACGTTTCCTTTGTTGTTGACTTGGCAGCTACCTGGATGATTGATCGGTGACCTTGGATATGGCTCGACTGTTCCTGGTGAGTTTCCAAGATGGTCATCGGATACAAGAACACGATCCGAATTAGCAGCCCAGGCAGTGCGAGGGGGTGCAGATCGGGCCACGTTTGATGCCACGGGAATTGAACTGACATCAAACTGGCATGGGATCGGACACACAAGGTATATAAAACAAACATACCCCGCTGTCATTCTCTTAGCACCAGTCGTCGCCATGGACAAGGTACAATCGAAATTCAAGAAAACAAACAGAAACGTTGTCCACCACTATCTCTTCTCCCAGGCAGTCCCCAGAAAGCCCACTCTCTTGCTCATCCACGGATTCCCGTCCACCTCGTATGACTGGTACCACCAGATCAATTATTTCCAGCCAAAGGGATATGGATTGGTCGTTCCCGACCTTCTCGGATACGGGCGAACGGAACCCAAGTCCACTAACCCTGCCGACTTTTTGCACACCGCAATTGGACAGGATTTGCTGGACATCCTCGACGAGGAGGGTGTCAAGAATGTCATCGCGATTGGACACGACTGGTATGTTATGTTCAACTGACTGTGATCATGTTGACATAATACAAACGGAAACAGGGGCTCAGGCATCGCGAGCCTCCTCTCTGTAAAGCACTCTGACAGATTCCTCGGTTTCGTGTTCACCGCAGTCACTTATTACCCACCTTCTGTCTTTCCCCCTCTCGAACTCATCCTCGAGTTTCAGAGGCAAAGGTATGGCCGCCCGTTGATGGGGTACTGGACGTTCTTCAGGGCGGGGGACGCTGCCAGCCTGATCGAGGCGAACGTAAGTTTTCCAGCGGAACGCTTTCCCCCCTTCTTACCCCCTCCCCTCCCGCGTGGAAAACAGATCGACTCGTTCATTGACATACTTTATCCCGCCGATCCCGAAATATGGAAGACGTATATAAACTTGCCTGGTGAATTAGAACTCTTCATCAGACAGGGTAAGAGGCTTCCAAGAGCACCATACCTGACTCCCGAGGTACGTGCCCACGCCGTCGTGTTGTTGAGGCTTGGGACGAGTGCTGAAACTTAATGAAGCACTATGAGCATATCAAATCGTCCCTCCTTCAAGGAGGACTAGCCAGCCCTCTCAACTGGTACAGGAGCATCCTGCAGGGTGTTAACAATGGTATCAAAGCAAGTGCGTCCTACAGCTCAATATTTTCTTTTCGGTGCCGATTCCTGAGCAATTAACAATGAAGCGGTACCTGAAGATGATATCAAGATCAAGAAGCCGGCTTTCATGGCTGTGGCGAAACGCGATTATGTTTGTTTGCGCGAATTTGCCATTGCGGAAATTGAAAAGTATGCCAAGGGTGGTCTGACGATTGTAGAGTTCGATACAGGGCACTGGCCACAGTTGGAGAAGCCAGAAGAATACAACGACGCGCTGGATCGCTGGGCGACGAATACGTTCAATTTGTGATCGACAGTAAGAGAGATGGTATAGAATAGATTTCCCGTATGCAATGTACTTCTCCACTCAACCTACAACCCGCTCTTTGTCGAACAGAAGGTGGTTGAAATTCGAATGACACTCCAGAACAAAGAGTGCTTGGCAATACGGCTGATATCATATCAGCTGTCTAGTACCTGTGCTTCCGTCAACCCGATTAGATGGCGAAGGCAAAGAACGGAGGCGAAATGACGGAGGTATACAGTTTGCACAGTAAATACAAGAAATGGAACGGGGCCGATTACGACCTGCCAACCATTTTACACATCGACTTAGGGTCCCGGATGGGATAACATAGGAAGAAACACGTACATTTTATAATCTACTTTTGTACTTTCTCCGCCAGCAGTATACTCGATGGTGATATCCAGATCCCGATTATTCCGCGCATTAGGCGCACAGGTGAGGATGCCGTTGATTTTTTCGCCCTCGGAAATTGTGGTTGTGGAAGGCGTGTAGAACACGGTTTGTCTTGGCGTAGCATGTGAGTGTGGCGAATGCTGGACCCGGAAGCGCAAGGATGGGTACTCACTTCCAATGCGTATATTGTGCGTGAGGTCCCGTCGAGAATTGAATCTTTTTATGTGTGGTGTCAAATGATATGTCGAACCACGCGAGAAATGCGTGAATGTCTGAAAATTGCCGGTTAGATGAGAGAAAATGGATAGAAAAAGCGATATACAGTCATTCCGAGTCGCAGTGAGCGTGAATGGTGCACTGAAAGTCAGGTCTTCTTTTTTGGCAGTAAGCAAGTTGACATGCTGCTAATGGTCAACACCAACAACGTCGAGCAGGCAAGTTTGCCAACCTTCAACATATATGGATCAGTGACCACTGATTTGAGTTCAACGGTGTCGACCAGTGGCTCCCGCAGTGCGATGTCCTTGATGCAGGAGTAGTCGAACCCGTAGACGTTGTCCCAAACTAGCGCGAGTGGTTAAATGGAATGGACATTATTGACGCGGCATCTTACAGTTGATTTTTTCCTCCTTGTAATCTTGGTCTTCGATTGCAGCCAAATACATCCTTGCGTTGTCGGGGAACATGGATCCACCAGGTTTCAAATACTTGTCTCGAGCGAGCAGGACTGTGTCGAGCATGGACTCGTACAGTAGGAAATAACCCATCCACTCAGAGATGATGATGTCAAACTGCGCAATCGGTAACTCGACGTCTTCGAGTTTACCCTTGACAAGGGTAATGGCTAACGACAAGCATTGACTTGAGTGACGCGCAACCAAGTACCGATATAGGAATGTACGGACTATCTTTGAAACCATTAACTTCTATGATTTTTTGGGCTTGATCAATGATGTTTGACATGTCGATCTAGCAGTCGGTTGGTGATCAGGTGGCGCTCTTTCCACAGCATCGGTAAAGTGGCTTACACCAACGACGCGAGCCGCCCCAGCCTTGGCAGCAAACATACTGAGGATACCGGTCCCACATCCAACGTCGAGCACGGTCTTTCCTTTGAACAGATGCCCATTATTCACGATTGCTGCACGATACGACCCGGTCCGGACTGAGTCCTTCAACATCTCTTCGTGAATTCCTGTCCGATAAGATGCAGCCCATAAGATGTATAGAACATATGTTCGTTGGATGATCTCGCACCAAAATGCGCATAAGAATCGGCATAGCTGGAAGAAAAGAAAAGAGGTAGATATTAGAATCTGACAGAGGAAGTGCGGGTATGAGCGAACTAGTCTCTAGAGGTCATGGAATCTGGTGACATATCGTTTGAAGAGGGGATGATTCCATCCATGTCGAAAGTGTCCGTCTAGACGATCTCTGAAAAAAAAAAAAAAAAAAAATTCAACTTGCAAAGATTTAGAGTGCTCGCCTCTCCGAAACCTGTCCAAAAAAGGAAACATGGCGAATGATCGGGAGAGGCAGCAACACACACAAACATCTCCCTCTGCTGCTATACCACGTGACTTGCTATCCATTGCGCAGCCTCACGCAGCTCCTTCTCTGCGTTATTTCAACCCTTTGCTTTCGCTTTGGATTATCATCAACTCCAGTTCGAATATGGCACGTATCACACCTCCGTGGCTCGCGACGCTGTTGATAATGTTTTCTAGGTCAATCATACAGATAACCCACCCCCTTACGAGTATCATCCAGAACATGGTAGTAAGTTGACCTCCCTCGTGTCTTGTAGAGCATAAGTTGATCCATGACAAGATGTCTCATTACCTAGCTCAGTCGACAAGCAGCAACTCAAGCCGCCAGCGCCGTCAGCGCCTCCGGGCCCCTCGTCACCACCTGTCACAATGCTCCACGCTGCACCAGTCCCCGTGATGCCCCAGCCTAGAGTCTACCACTATCAGAATCCTGCCACTGGAGAGCATTTGGCATCACTCCTACCCCCAGATCACCCCGATATGTTGTGCCTACAACAGGGTGGCCACATACCACACACCAAGTTTGGTATCTGCGGCAAGTGCTACCCCCTGAAACGCTAGCGTGTCTCGACTCATCCAGATTTAGGTATCTTGGCGGCTATAGTGTGGTTCCCTCTCGGAATTGGCCTCTGTCTCCTCGACCGCCGGGTGCACTGCAAGCGTTGTGGCTCCGTCATAGACCAAGGCATGTGCGGTTAAGTATTACTAGTCTACGGCCTTTATCTCCCTTCGCTTGTATGCTTGTATATCCTACCTTTTTTTGGACCTTGACTCGTTATGATTTGACGGACCTACGACTCTGTATCTATACGGTTCAACACATGAATCCATTTTTCATTCCCTCTTCAAACCTGACACGATATTTGTGTCTGGTCCTTCAGAAAGCGCTGACACAGCCATTCTTTCTCCATTCGCCGTCTGCTGTCAGTTTCGACTCCCCGAGGTGATCTATAATATTAAGAAGACACTATGGTGGCAGGTCGACCGGTCAGCTACGAGCACAGGTATGCTTTTGTCGGCCCGCCTTGCGTTTCGCTACGAGTTTTAGACAGGTGTCTTCAAGTGCAGTTGCGTCAGCATGCACTGCCAGTGTGCACCTCTGGGACCACTTCAAACCGGTGGCAATAGTGCTGCTGCGTATAAGATCATCGCCGTGGACCGGGTTACCATGGACTACCCTACGAGCTCCCAACTCACACTGATCGACACTGATAGTCCCGCTCCTCTAGGGGAAAGCATTATTCTCATTTTCGACAGAGATGATATGAGTAATACAACATTGCGCATCCGCGGCGACCACCTACCGAGTTACTCCGTTGACACCCAGGATTGCACAACTACGGTCTACGCAGGAGATGTGTTGCTCGCAACCGTCACGCGCAAAAAGTTTCGACGAGATCAAATTACGTTTCCAGGTTCGCGGCCAATGAATCTTGGAAGTTGGTTGAAAGCACCAGTACTATCGACTTTGTGAGTGGTCAGCGTGGCAGATGCACCGGCATTTGATCTGAGGCGTTGTATACAGACCGCTTGTATTTCGCGTGTGTGGTAGACAATTTGAATGGAGAAAAGATCTTTCGGGAGAACTTGTGGTTCGTTATCACACCCCTCCATGGTTGGCAGTGCAGCCAATACGTTCCGCAGCTGTACGAATCAAACCATCCCGACGACATCAAGGCATGGTTCTCGGAAAGTCGTACGGGGGAAGGAAATCATGTGATGCGTGCTGCATTTCTCGGAATTAAACCCGAAATAGCTGAGGTGAGAGATACGATCGTGTTGTCTTGCCTGTTGGCGGAGCACAAGCTACGGGTCATCGATCACCTCTCTGTTGCGCAGAGCAGGGCCGCCATGTATTGGGTGGTATTCTAACGACGTCGTATTCGAGAATGTACGCTGTATTTTTTTTTAGTCATTGACCCAAAGAATTATTGTAGGGCACCGAATTCGCAAACTTGAAATTGGCTCATGACGGTTGGACTCACGCGAGAATTGTTTGATGTTACTGAACCTTGCCTCGTTTCCGAGGTTTCTCCCACGTCGTACCACACAATCCCAATCCACACCAATAGACCCGGAACGTCCGACCGCGCTAGCCTATCAGCGAAACGGCAAGTGTTAGCCGACAGTAGCCGATAGTTATGACCAGTCATAACCAGTCAGGACCACTACCCAGTTCACAGATCTGAGTCTTAATGAGTGTCCGAGTGTACTGCAATAACTCCGATTCATTCTGTTACCATCCACTCGCGTTCTATCTAATAGTCCGTTTCTTTACTACCGCTGCACCCCCGAATCTCATGTCGCCGATCTCGGCGTCCAAGCCGGCATAGGCTGGTTCACGACCGGCGCCATGCCGGTCTCCACCATGGCCGTCGTCTCGAGTGTAAGTGAACCGAGATTCGCGCCATCTGCACCTTGAGCCCAGAGCGAAGCGGCGAGTGTGTTGGGACCATTGTAGTTCATAATACCTTGGGCTGTGGTAGCGCGGATGTGAGTTGCAGACAAGAGTGTCAGAAAACACCAGGCACGTACGAACTGGGAAGGAGACCTGAGGACCGATGCTGTTGACTACATGAGACGTCAAATCTTCAGAACTGATGGCGACTACATGGGTAACAAAGAGCAACAACAGTACACACCATATTTGCCGAACTGGTATCCGTTGACATAAAACTGAGGTAGGAAAGCATAATGCGCGTTAAGAACACGACATCACGAGAAGTTTGCGGGTATGGTTTACCTGACAACGGAAATAAGGGTTCGTTGTGATGTTCGAGACGACAAGTGCCATCGGGTAGTCGACGCCGGCGGGAACATCGAGCGTGAATGTTGTCCTGTGTGTCATCCATCAGCTCCCGATAGCCAGCATCAGCACTCCAAATCAAACCTGTAGAAGCTAACGCCAGCCTGGGAGATTCCGGTGGTAGGCGAACCTTCTTGCCAGCTCTCATCAGGAAATCCGGGCAAGTGCCACCCTTGCGGATCCTGTCAGTAACGGGACGATCCGCAAAATGCCCTGACTTACCCATTCGTTCGCCGTATAACCCACCCTCGTTGAGTGGTCCACGTGTTGTATCGACGTACTACCAGATGACGCAAAGGAGTCTCAGGTCACTCAGTCGATCACGACGACAAAAAGCAAAGGGCTCACGCTCTCTCCTCCAAAATTCCCTGCCACTTTCCAGACACCGACTTCCGTATCCGACCCGCCGACAAATGAGTAACTCAAGATTCCTCTCGGAGCTTTGAAAGAGTCGCTCGCAGCTGTCCAGTCCTCCTCATAACCCATATGATCTTGCAGGATCGTAATGACGTAATGGCTACCGTTCACGAGCTCCCCCGTGCCGGGGAAATTGAACGTGCCCTCGTAATTGCCGTGCACAGCATCTCCAACCCAGGAGCCCAAGAATGTCTGATCGAGCCATACAGAGTAGCCAAATGCAGATCCTCCTTGTACATTGAGTGTGAACCCAGTTTCGCGACCGGTAGACGTGAAGTGCGCGCGCCAGAGGATGTTGCCAGTGTGATATCCATAGTCACCGGCGTAGAGGACAACAGGTGTACTGGGTTGAGTGGGGTTGGCGGTGGTGGTGTGATCGGCTGTCGTCCAGAGCGCGTCGACGTAAGTTGATTTGATTTCTGGAAGTGAGTCAGCGGTTTTCTTCGAGTCGTTAGCCAAAGTCGAGCGAGGGGAATTATGAACATTTACCCATGTCAGGCTTTCAAGGATTGGAAGCTGGATGGAAGGCAACGACGTGCTCTTTGACGAAGTTAAAGTGCCGTAGCCGGTGATCGCCAGCGCCAACGGTTCGCCGTTGAAGGTCACCTGTTTCGAGGATGATGCAGGAGCAATAATCTCGAACGATGTCGTGTCGTTCAGATCACCCGTAATCTCAAGCGTGCTGCCGGAACTCTGTACAGAGCGAATGAGGTACCCGCCTTTAATGAGGATCGGGTTCGTGGTACTGTAGTTTGCGAAGGAACCGGTGGACGGGGGGTATATCACCCAGAAATCATAGGCGTTGGCACGGTCTGGCGACAGTCAAAACCAGTCTACGTCTTTCGATCACGGCAACTCTCACCTAAAATGTACAATAAAATATTGGACCCGACTTCCACAACTGTCTGTTCCGATGTCGTGTACTGAATAACGAGGCTTGTCGAATTGATTGTTTCGGTCTTGAGTGCTTGCGTTCCTGAAACGACATTGGAGCTGGGGATGCTGGTGGAGTTGAACTTGAACGCCGTCTCGTGAAGCTCGCCGGTGTTTCCGTAGACGATAATGACATCGCGACCGTCGATAGTTGCCCTGATCGCGTAGTTTCTGTCAGCACAAAGCTAACAAAGGAAAGGGAGAAAACATACCACGACATGAGTTCTGCAGTAGAGTACAGCAAATGGCTGGACCCGGCAGTGTAGTCAACAACGTGAACCTTCGAATCCTTGCCATCGAGTGTGAGCTGTCCCCCCAGTTGAGGAACGGTCAAATCCCCATTGCTCGTCGGCAGGGTTAGTGTATACACCTCCGTCGCGTTCGAGGATGCGTCATATTGCCTTTTGATTACCAGAGGTAAGTGCGTGGCTCACCACAGAAGAGATAAGGGATTGAGGAGGAGGGACAAGCGGCGATGGTACCCACCTGATAACATAGAATCCAGTCACATTGCCGACAGCATCCAGTACCTGGGTCGTCACTAGGGCTGTGTTGCCTGTGAATGCCCCTTGATTGGAGTGCAAATTCATCGGACGCGTCGTGAGATAGGCTGGGCTAACACGGAGGAAGTTGGCTTGTAGCTTGAGTTCATAGTATTTTTCGCGGAGTGTACGGTCTTCAGCGATTGCGGAACCCTGAAATATGGATAGGGAACGAAGGACAGGGGGGCCAGCTTGAGAGTACGTACGTAGTCATAAGATGTATACACCCCAGGGTGGGCAATACCCCCCCAATTCGTGCCACCATAGATCATATACAGGCTGAGGTAGGTGGTGGACATGGATAGCTCGTTCTTGTAGAAGACTGTAACAAGATGCTCTGAGTGCAATGAACGTGCAGAGCGGTACTGCTACTTGCCTCGCTCGAAATCGGGACCGGTGAGTGTCGCACAAGAGTTGTAACCAGAGCCACCCCTAAGGCCACGAGTGAGGAGGCGTGTGCGTTGTATGGCGTTGTAAATGACGTACCATCCATCGAATGCACCACCTTGGAATTCGTATACGTTGTTAGGCTCCGTCGGATTGTACCCCATATGTGCACTCCAAAAATAACTGCAACGATAGAAAGATGAACATCACGCAACTTTCTGTCACAAGGAATAACCCACTCTGGGACAGCGTTTGAGGCCCATGTGTATGGGTCAGAACAGTCAAAGCCATTTGGATAGGAGTCGTAACCTAGACAGGGAGAAATAAGATCGAGCACTATGACTGCGAACATGACCCACCCCAGATGTTGACGCTCAAGTAGTGGCCAGAAGGAGACGCATCGTTGAATGTGATGGGTACTTTGATTCCAGCATCTCGCTAGAACGCAGTACACCTAAGGCCACACAAGCGACCAAGGCAAATCCACACATACCCAAGCGGTTAACAGTTCAGCTTCATACACGAAATCCTCTGAATAACCGGGAGCGAAACCAGTGTATTCGTTCTCAGACTACTCCGATCGATATCAGCCCGGGTAGCTTTGCAAAGGATAGAAGGAATACTTGAACTAGGATAACAGGGCCACCGTTCGTGATCTGGTTTTCAGCAAGGATGTTTCCAATGGTCGAAACATAACTTTGCCACGCCTCAAAGTAGGTTGTGTTCGAGGTCCTCCATAAACCTGATGTGTATGTGCCCCAGCCTGGGAAGCCACCGGCTGTAGTTTCGGCGTTGATGTATGGACCTTCATTCGGAGAGCAAAGTCAAATGTAAAACGACGGCGTTCACTCGAGAGCAACACTCACCAGGTCTAGCCATGAGGTATATTCCAGCCTGTTTTGCGGCATCGAACCAAGGCTGCAAATCCCTGAATCCCTCGAAAGAGATTTCACCCCGCTTAGGCTCCAGAATACCCCAGAACACATAGAACGAAACTGTATTGAAGCCCATGGACTTGACTTTCTGGAATAAATCCAAGTAAAGCGATTGCACAGGCATCCTAAGAATTTGATGTGAACCTCGTGAACATCACACGGATGTGAACACGGTATACCTGTATGGATGAATTTCTCCACTGAAGAGGAACATACGTTCTCCATTGATCATAATGGAGTATTCGTCCCACGTAACCTAGAAAACGTCGGACGGTGCCAGTGAGTCGTCTTTCACATGACGAGCACATCAGACTCGGAGAACATGACCTACGTTGTTTGATAATCCATCCGTCTCTTGTCTAGCAAAGTAGAGGTTGCGATCGACGCGAGGTCTCGTTGATGCCAATGTCAAAGTCGCGCCCAACAGCGCGACGAATAGAGAAAACAACACCATCCCTCTTGCCGACTTTAAGGGACACAGTAACCGGGAAAGAGCGGGAGACTAGGGAAGATTTTGACAGAATCATGGCTTTAAATAAGGGCGAGGCGAGGCGAGGCGAGCAGACAAAATCAGATATGATCAAACATCCGTGCGCGCGAACTTGCTTGCTGAATTAAATCAATACGTTTTATGCTTGTTGCGGGACAGGTGCACTGGAATACGCGAACGAAGAAAGTAGTTCAGGTGAGGCGAGACCAACAAAGGTAACAGAATGCCGACACACCGGGTTAAGAGAAGCAACAGGATGACGCTAGGACGTCTGGTGACCAACGAGGCGAAATTTTTGGATTATTTCGCCGGGCCGCTCGCGTAGTACTCTTCGCTTTGCCGCCATGGCCTGTGAATGAGGGATAGAAGACTGGGAAGAGTGCTTGTGAACATTCTTGGCCCAAGCAAGATGCGTTCTTCATCCTTTTGAGAGGAAGTCACAGTGGATTAAGCAGAGTAGCGTTGTTTACGGGCCCGAGATTCGACCGGTCAGATCCAACTTTCGAGTCAATGTTGAGCAGGAGAGGTGCCAATTGATTGCAAACACGAGTCCGTAAAAATGCAGTCTCCCCAAACTAGACCTAGTCACCTAATTTTCGAATACTTGGAGATCAGAAGACAGTCGTTCTGATCACGTCCTTGCCACTGCCAACAGCTACACATCTCCCTCGTTCCCAGCGTTGACCCAAAATGCCATCCGACTCGTCGACACAGCGCCCTCGCATAGAATACGTGTTATTTGATATGGATGGTACTTGATCACACTACCCTTTTTCAACGCGTCTCCTTACCACAAAGGATCTCCGAACAGGACTGCTGATCGACACCGAATCGGTGTATACCCAAGTAACCAGTATGCATCGCCCGACGGCCACTTCCTTGCGTTCGCGCATGATTGATCGCACAGATAGATGATATCCTCGCACATCACGGGGTACAGATGACCTGGGAGATCAAAGCAGGGCTCATGGGTAAAGGTACGTCCTCCCCCGAGTCTACCCAACGACCCGATCTGACGCTTATTCGGCCCAAGTCGAACAAGAAGCAGCCGCTCACCTCCTCTCTTTCTTCCCGGGTATCGCGCTCACCAAAGAGGAATACATCGCACAGCGTACAATCGGGCAAGACCGTCGCTGGCCAACCGTTCGCCCAATCCCCGGTGTCCCAAAACTCATCGCTCACCTCGCAAAACACAAGGTTCCGATCGTGGTCGCCACGTCATCGAAGCGACGGAACTTTTTGCTCAAATCAGCTCATCTTCGCGAGGAGATCTTTGGGTATTTCGGGTGCGGCGTGGAGGGCAGACAGGAGATGGTCGTCTGTGGAGACGGTGTCGCTGGTAAGACCACTGGGAAGCCAGAGCCGTATATCTTCCTCTTCGCTGCTCGAGAGAAGCTAGGCAAGAACGTAGGGGACGGGGAAGAGAACGTTAGTCCCGAGCATGCTTTGGAGAGAGGCAAGGGCCTAGTGTTCGAGGATGCGATTCCGGGGGTCGAGGCTGGGAAGAGAGCTGGAATGTCCGGTGCGACCTTCTTTGCATTTCTGGAGGAACGAGTCG
This sequence comes from Boletus pseudo-olivaceus, assembly GCA_038092955.1. Classification (NCBI taxonomy): domain Eukaryota; kingdom Fungi; phylum Basidiomycota; class Agaricomycetes; order Boletales; family Boletaceae; genus Boletus; species Boletus pseudo-olivaceus. The sequence continues at coordinate 125,335 of JBBPRI010000022.1, forward strand.
ACTTGTGATGCTGATTCAAGCTCTAGTGGTATGGATTCCCGACCCAAACTTATTGGCGATGGAATATTCGGGAAAGTATATACCAGATCAAACGCTGCAGTCCATACAAGAATTCAGGCCCGAGGAATGGGGTCTCCCTCCATACGAATAGTCCTGCAACCGGCAAGCATGAAATGCAAACGACAGATCATTACTTTTGCACTGCAGAGAACACGAGGAAAGCTAGAAATATGATCCCGCCCCAACATACGTACGTGTCGCAGTGGACGTTCCTTCTGTGTTATCGTCGTCATCACTGTCATCATCACCGACCGTACCATGTCTGTTGTCGTTCGCTTGATCGTTAATCCGCAACACCTCTATACCTAACGTTTCGTCCTCCTGAATTCTGTTCTGTGTCCGTGTCCGCATCTGGTAGCCCTTCGACCCAGGTCCGAATGCTGGATCAGGAAGTGCGTATGCTTTCGCTGTGATTGCCATCCTTCCCTCGGGTATCAATGCTTGCAGCTCCGATTGCCTCGGCACCGGGTCAAACGTTAGCTGAGCAAGCGGTTGGATGTGAATGCCCAGCAAGAAATACCCGAGAGCATCGGAAATCGGTAGATGAGTAAAAATCAATCTCGTCAGGTACTGAAACGCGACCCACCGAGTCATTCATCTTTCGGTAATGTTCTAGAAAAACTTCCACGGACTCCAATTCCTTCTCGACCCGGGCCTTCCTATCTCGCCGATTACCGTCCTGATCTTGGTCCTTGGCGCCATCCCGTCCGATCCCTAACCCTTTTGAAAGCCTCAGGGTGTGGAGGTTTTCGAGCTCGTGCTGAGCCCACTTCAGAAACCCTACCGCTTCTCCTCCTTTACCGGGCTTTGCAGTCTCGCCTGCATCCACCCCCAACCACTTGTGTGCGATCGCAGCGTGGAACTTACTTTCCTTCTCAAGGTATTTCAACAAGTCTGCAGACACCTCTCCTGAACCTCCCCCGCTATCGCTTTGGGACTTGGACATAGACCCAAAGCTAGCCTTGAGCCCCGACGTAAGGCTAGATTTTGAGGACGTCATAGCTAACGTCCGTGCGGACGAATAGAGCGCCGCACAGTCAAGATGAAGCTTCGCTACGAGCACGGTGGAGGGATGCGACTTGGGGAGAGGTGGGCCTGGGGAAAGTGTGGTCTCGAATGCTGCTTTGGAGAGGAGTTTGCGAATGGCGAGCGATTGGGCATCTGCGAGCGCCATCCTGTCATATAGAATTCAACAAGACCATCAGCGAAGGGGCGACAACGAACGCGTGGAAAGACCGACTTTGTCAATGCTGCGTTGACCTCTTTCCATAAATCTGGCGGCCTCACCCAACCCCCCGTACCACCACTGCCAACCGTGCCCAACTCGCCCAACACATCCTCGCTGATCGCTGAAAACACCCCGCTGGCTCTACAGAGAAGTGTCACACCAAAATTGAGTCTCTCGTCTTTCTCCTTCCTCTCTTTCTCGCTTATCGCACGCTCGTATTCGTATGCGCCGAGTGAGGTGATGACGGAGTGAGAAAAGTTCGAGAGGGCCATGGCATAGGTGAGAAGGGTGCTTGCGAGGTCAGCCTGTAGGGACGGTAGTCGGAAGCGCGGGGAGGTGTTGAATAATGTAGCAGAGAGCGTCGTTCGCCACGAGAAGACTAGATAGAGGAGTTAGTGCCAGTCGGCAAGCAGGACCATCATCGTTGCTTGGTTGACGTGGGTGGAGAGGGAATAAAGCAGCTCACCGGGCTCGTACTTGAGCTGTAACTCAGCAGAGCGGACGCACGCGATGATCCCGCGCAAGTGTAGGATGTAGTCATCGAGAACCTGTCGAGCCAGTCGTGCGTACAGATACGTCATGCCTAAGGATTGGCGGGACACACCTTGATGATGCGCAGATAATCTCTGTCCTCGCTATCGGTGCGCCGGGACTGTTTGAGTACGCCCCTCATGTTCGCCCTCGCCTGAGTTGCCTCGGCGATCCGCGAAGAGTATACATTTCCCTCTGTCGTGTCGGTGGTAAAGTCGGAGAAAGAGATGGTTCCGGTGGTCGGTAGATCGTAGATATAGCTCGTCATGGATCAGATGAGTGAGAGGTGGAGCGTGCCGGAAAGAAGATCATGACAAGACTCGCACGGAGCGGGAAAAAAAGAATGACCTGATCCTGGCTCGAACAGGAGACCTTCTGTGTGTTAGACAGATGCGATAACCAACTACGCCATCAGGCCGTTGAATTTATCAAGGGCAGACACGGAATTGGCACTTTGTTCGGGAGAACCGTTTAAGCCGCACCGTTGCGACTCTTAGTCATTCCCATTCGGTCGTGCAGGGTTGAACGGGCGGACTCGTGCCATTGAATTCATCTCCGAAAGTACTGACAGGTAAGATGGCACGTTGGTGGCCATGGCTCGTGTAAAGAGTGGAGTGGATGATCTACATACCGGGTGGCGTCGGCGGTGGAGGAGAGGGTGACGCGGACACGTGGATACACGTGCACAACGCGTGGCGAGAGCATGGTCCGATGGACGAGTGTCGCGGGAAAAAAAAAAGATGTTGACAAGTGAGCGGAATGACGAGTGATCACATGCCACGTGGGAGATTCTCCTGTAGCAAAATAAAAATAAAATAAAAAACGTCCCTTACGATTTGTCTGATCCTTTGTCTTTCGTCTTTCTCTTCTCCGTTTTCTGCCTTTCGTTTTGTTTTTCTTTCTTTCTTGTGTTACCGTTTAATTCATTGTCCTTGTTCATACTTTATCGCCATGACTCGTCCAATCTCACTCGCTCAGCACATCGTCGACCCCCGCATCCTCTCTGATGAGCTCGATGCTGCCACACCCAATCCGTATGTCCATCTCCTCCTCCTCCTCCCCCGCCCACCCTCACTTTCCCAACAGCACCCTTGACGATGCCACGCATTCTGATATGTACTCCGGCCTCGCCAACTACGTCTTTGGTTCCCCACGTCCTCTCGCTTCCTACGACGCTGTCCCCGAAGCACCCGACTCGATCAGTCCACTCACCCCAGTCGTTCGTCGCTTGAGCCCTGATCGCACCCCTCGTCCATCTGTTTCCGGCCAGCCCGCATCCACACCGTTCTCGAATGTCAGCAGTCATCCTTCGCATGGTCCGGGACGCCCAGCTTCATCTCTTCATCCCTTTTCTTCCCAGTCACGTCGCCACTCTACCACGAGGGACCCGTCATATTCCATGACTGTCAACTATCGTTCTAGATCCCGCGCCGTCTCTGGGTCAGATAGCGAGAGAAGCGAAGATCCCACCCCATCCACAGATCCGATCACAACTGCCTTTTTCAGCCCTCAGCGTGCCGAGCTCATGTCCGACAAAGCCTCGCAGCACACCTTCGGCCGTGCCTCGCGCGCGCATGGGGTTACCGCAGCATCATCGCAAGATGGGGCAACACCGTCATCTTCGTCCGTCTCTGTCTCCACTTCCCGTTCAAGCTCTCGTGCCAGCATGCGCACCACAGGGCAGTTCAGCAGTGATGATGAACTTGAAATTGACTATTACGAGGGCGGTTCGTCCCCAGTCACTTTCGCCAGAGATTATTCAGTCGGCCTTGACGAAGACGTCGACCTTGTCGACACTGGTCCTTCCACCTTTCGATCATCCGTCCTTGACGGAAGGCGAGGTAGCTTACCCATGGCAATCCCTGGCGCTGTTCAAACCAGTGATCCTTATACCACCCGCAGTCGGGAGGGTAGCATACTCACCATACGTCGCCCTAGTCGAAGCTGGGACGCCACCAGTGCCCACCGTTCATCCTATAGCGGAGAAGATCCAACAATCATTCTCCCAAAATCAGAACCTCTTTCTCGCGCCGACTGGCTCTCGCTAGAGGCGCGAATACAAGCAAAACAACAGCAACCGGCCGACGTCAGCGTTTACGACGGCCTCGATTTGCAATACATTCTTTCAAAGCGCTCCGAGGGTAGTATACGCTCTTTTAATTCTCGCCTCTCGTTCGTGCAGGGCGCTGCGGGTCCTCGCGGGTCCTCCCCACACCTCTCCGCGATTGGCCTCGGTCCAGGCGGCTCCACTACACTCCCTTTTGAAGACTCCTTTATGAGGCACCTTCAGAAACACGATCGAGCATTCGACATCATTCGGTCTTACTGGTCGTTTCAGCGAGAAAAGGCGGATGCGTCCAGCAGTTCCTCGCGCCGAAGGCACACAGCACACCACCATCGGACTGAGAAGTCAGCGAAAGAGACACCTTCCCGAGTGCAGGAGATGTGGCGTTGTGGACATGTCGGCCGCTTCAAGGTCGACAGACTAGTGCTTAAACGTACGTTCCCATTCCTTTGGTTCCACCCGGCTAACCACTTATCGTCTTTCGTATGATCCGAATTTTGTCCTGATGTGCTGCACAGCACGATCTGCTGATCCTGCCAAGGGCGCACAGCAGCGAATCCATGTTCGCCACATTCCGGACCCTTTCCTCTTGGGCAACACCACTACTGGACCCCATAGTGTCATCCACAAGCACTCCCGAGCTGTCGCGTTTTCGATTTTCCGTTCCCATGGCCTGTTTTCTGGTCGCCAGGCTGGAGAGGCTGGAGCGGGTCCCTCCAGCGCTCAGACGCACATGCACATGCGGTGTGGAATCATGTTGGCACCGAAGAAGGTGCAGGAACAGTATACCAGCACGAAAACGACAAGGCAGCTCAGTACCCATGGGTTACTTGACAATGAAATGCGAGGTCTGAGAGACAAGGAAAGACACAGAGGGAGTCGTCGGGGTACCCAGAGCCTTTCGTTCCGCGAACGAGATTCCCGCGATAAGGAAAGGAGACGAGAGCAGCAGAAGGAAGACAGAGGTAAAGGCAAGACCAGGGTCCCGAGCAAGGGCAAGGGCAAAGACAAGAGCGACAAGAAACATCGCGTGAATCCGACGGAAAGCACGGAATCGAGCACGGCCACCAGCAGTGCAGGCAGCGTTACCAGCAGCGCAGTCCAACACGTGGCTTCTGCCCTCGAACGCCCCACAATGAAGATTCAGTTCTCGCCTAGCGTATCGTCTTCTACGACTGTTTACGGACACGATTCAGTTAGTCGTCCAACCTCGCCAACATCAGTACTACCTCCATCAATCAACGATTCCACCAGAATCTCAGAGAGTGAACCGTCTTTGATCCCACCCACTCGACACCATCGCGATCATCGTGACTCACTCGACTCGGACGACCGCTTGCCTACTCGGACGACTCACGCTGAAGCCTTCGGCGCATTAGATCCGAATTACATTGAGAACTTGCGTGCGAAAGCGCACAGCCGTGTAAACGCTGATTCGGGCTCGACGTTTGCAGAGCGTCTCTTCCGTGTCTTCCGCGGCAGCTCGAGAGTCGATGATCATTCCTCATCCAGCACCCAACCTAGAGCGTTCCAACCTCCGTGGTTGATCACTGCTGACCGGGACCGACAAGAGGAGAATGATCGCGTCCTCAACGATCTAAACGCCTCTTTCAGAGATGTTGGCCTGCTGCATACGAACCCTCACAAGCCATCAAAGGCGGCTTTGAAGCGAAAGTCCAATCAAGGCATCCTCGATCGGGTTCCCGACGACTGTCTCTACATGCTCTTGCCCCTTTGGCCTGGCGAAAGCGACATGGCGACTGTTATTGGTGAAACCAGCAGCGCCGCGTCGTTTGCCACGTCCCCAGAGAACCGGCAATACTTGCTCGTCTACTACGTCCCGTTGAGAGAAGCAGCTCCAAAGGACAGAAAAAACGAGAAGAAAAAGGCGAAGCAGTCTCATTCGTCGGACAGTGGTCTCGAATCAGATACCAAGCCTATATATCTTCCTACATTCCACGCCGTCGCTCGCGTGATCACATACGATGAATTGCGGTTGAGTGGTGTGCGCGTTCCAAGCGACGGCCTGGCTATCAATGGCCCCGAATGGGAAGCGGTCACTTACCCTACTTCTGCCTCCCTTCGGGACGCCCAGATGACCGACACTGTCGTCTGCCACTGTCACGGTCGGGAGCGTGGATTCGACTTTCTAGAACATGGCCTTCTCAAGCTAGGGCTCTGCACGCGGGAAGACCCCCCTACTCGGTATACTACAGAGTTCGAGGAAGAGGAGTGGGAAGCCAAAACGGTGCTCACGCCAATCGGCAGAGCTGCCGTTGAGATGATCTGGCTCGGCTGCCTCGCAATCTCAAGTTTCGGTCCTACATAACACCCCAATTGCAGTCTCGCTCAACCCTTGTCCCATCATCCATGTAGCATAGTGGGTTATTTTTTATTCACCTCCTTCGGTCATATATATTGAATCCGTGTCAAGATCGTTTGACTTGACCTTATGATGCCTTCTTTTATCCCCTTTATTTATACCCCCCCCCCTTGCTTTTTCGAATCTCACCAAATCATCACATCTATGAATCACATTTGCTATACACCCTTGCATCGGGTAGGATTTAGACCTTGTGTACATCTATGCCATACATTTGTTATATCCCCTTGTGTCATATTCTGCCACTTTCTTGCATTTTCACTTTGCGATTGTATATTGCATTTTCCTTGACCTTAATTTTTTTTTCGACGTCACCCATCGTTTAATCACTCTGGTGTGTAGTACTAGTGCCGCGCCGAAATGGCTTTCGTGTAACCTGTATTCTGGTGTGCTTTACAAAAAGTCCATCGATGTGTGAGAGGGAAAAGGTAGGGATACAAATCGACTATGCCAGCATGGAGCTAGTTGGCTCCACAGATAGACAATTCTTTCATCTCTTGGAGGACACCCTCGACCTACGACCGTCTCGGCAGGCTGTTCTCGTTTAAAACAATGCGAAACCCATACCTGAGAATCCAACTGACCAGCAGCATAGTCATCCCTAACGTTCTCCGGGAAATACCTGGAGATGGTGTTGGACGTGGTGAGCGATGTGAGCCACCCTGAGGGGATAAAAGAACCCACCTCTGCACCGTACTCATCTTTTCATAACCGTCCTCTGCAAACTTGCACTGCATGCGTATCATGGCTTCAAAGCTGGGGTCGAAATACGGTACGCGGAGATCAAGCAACTGCGGTAGTTCCGCTATGAGTTGTTCGTTGAGCAGTTCAAAGACTTCTTTGGCGTCGTCGTGCTCTTGTTGTGCCTTGTTTTGGACAAGGATAGGTCGGACGATCAAAGTGGGGTGTGCGGCGTGATGGAAAACGAACCTTGGGCAACTTGGTTGCATCTTCGCTCGGTTTGTCTATCGTTTTGCGTAGTTTACTCCTTGATGCATCGTAATCGAGCAACTTTGGTAACACTTGGGTTGGCGAAAAAAAATCTGGTACGGACAGCCAAAGAAACGTACCTTCTTGTTCCGCTTCGATATATGCTCGTTGATGATAGGAAAGTACGCATTCATCTTCCCGAGCGGTTCCATGATACACGTACGATACGGTGCTTCCTAAAAATGAAGAGAGCGTCAAAACGCGATCGCGTATTCTGATCCCGAACAACACCCAATTCGCGCGAAAAAAAAACCCCCGTTACACACCATTTCTCGCTGGATGCTGTTGTCGAGATCCTCAACGGCACTCTTGAACGCATGACTCGCCATCGCACCATCAGACGTCCGATCCGAAGCGCCGTAAAACGTCTCCATCGTCTCCGCCAACCGAACCTGGGCAGAGGTCATGGCTAGCGCCCAGATTGTCAGATTCACAACGGGACCGTTTGACATGTCGCGTTGCCTGCCGTGGCACCGACTCACCTCGCATGGCATCGCCGTAGGTCTTACTCTCTTTCTGTAGCGCCTGACATTCCTTCTCGAACCTGTGGTCAAAAAGGATGGGATGGGATCAGTCGGGGATGTCGTGGAGGCGAAGCCAGATGTGTGTGTTGACTCACGCGCGGTATTTGGACTCTTCGTCTGCAAACTCGCGATCGACGGTACGTTCTATTTGACCGGTCTTTTGCAAAACCTTTGGGGTGGAAGCAGCAGTTGGTCTGCTCGCTGCCAAAGATGAGGGACTACTGACTGCGTACCGTAGTACCCGCCCTGTTCAGGGATTTCTTGAAACTAAAGGAAACATGAGTTCGGGTTGTCAACCAGACGCCGATTTCTGCGTACCCTGTCCAACTCATATGGATAGTGAGAACTTGCGATTGATAACGTTACGGTGTGAGCGGGAAAGGCTTCAGTGCGGGTTTTCGGCCTCTTACACAATATGCATTTACGTAAAGCACAGGCAACAGTGTTCGTTCATTTCTGCAGTCATTTAGTGTACATGAAGCACAAGACACAGCGGACAAAATGACTGCGTCGACAGACATCAAGGGATGCGTCGTGCATATTTCAATCACGACAATCGATCACCCAAGCTCGGAGGACCAGACTTCAGTCTCTCAAGCAGCGCGGGTCCACCTCGTGCAACACCGCGTCCGCGTCCTCTTCCAGAATCGCCTCTTCCCCTATTCGGCTCGCCCCTACCTCGTCCACGGAGATTGGTTGAAGGCTACGAGCCAAACATTAGTAAAAAAGATCTTTGATTAGTGTTGCACAGCATTTACCGGAAAACGTTGGGTGTTGCTCATCCGCGCCAATAGGGAAGGATCGGATTGAACATCCATCCTTGTCTCCGTCATTGGCTCGTAGGTCTGATTTACCCTAACGTCGTCTGTATGATGTTGAGTTGCCACTGCGTTGTAACCAGACGCGGATGGTTGATACCGTTGATAGGTGTCGTCATTTTCTGATCTTCTGTGGGATGGTTCCCAACGAGTGGCTTGAGCCGCGAGTTCCTCAGAGGATGGAGTATATGTCCTGTTGCCATTGCTTGCCCTCGGTATGTCCGAAGGATAAGACGGACTCCAAGGACTCCAATCGGGGAGAGATGCGGGAGCGCGGTAGGCATCGCGACGCTCACCAGGTTCGGGATCAAGGCGCCTGTCCCAGTGCGGGCGATAAGAATCTACCCGGTCGTGATCATGATCTTGAGCTGTCCAAACATCACCTCGTTGTCTGCGAGTTCGGTGACCATGTTCATTGTCGTTGAACTCAAAAGGTCGTTTTCTCCCCGTGGTTGGCGAGGCAGCGCGTATTGTTTCAGCTCGAGGTCCATTGGAAGGATTCTGTGGGCGCCAGGAGTCGATTGGGTGGTAAGGCTGAGTTGGGGAAGCGATCGTAGACCGAGACGTAACAAACGGAGGAGAGTAGTGATCCGACAGACGGCGGCGGGAATTGTTTCCATTGCGTGCCCTGCGATGTTCGTCGGTGGATCTTCTGTTGCTCCTGGATGGATCTTCCTCATCCATTTCATTGGACAGAGTAGCGCTAGCGGGTTCTGAGGAAGTAGTATCGTGGTTGTCGGCACGGTCCTGGGTGGGTCTCTCGCCCACATTGAGGCGGGACTCCGGAGGCTGTGGTTCCGGATACACCGGACCTAAAAGGAGGGAATGCGTGGTCTCGGCGGGAACTGGTAGCTGGACGGAACTATTCGTTGCCCGGGAACTCGGACTGTCTCGAGGGACTGTTTCTCGGGGCTGTTCATCAATGATAACCTCCGCCTGCCCCTGTGTTAATGACAATTCGTTGATTTCGAGTGGGTAAGAACGGGCCGAATCTGCTTGGGACGCAGGTGCTGCGTGACGCTTCCGTGGACGAGGCGGGGGGATTACAGGGCGAGGTGGAAGGGGTGCCCGAGGCTTAGTCGGGAGCGAAGCTCGCATGAGTTCGCGAGACTGGTCATGTTCTTCTCTTTTCACAGAGACGGAAGTGTTTTCCTCGGTTTTCACGTTGGTCCGTACACTACGATCATCACCACTATCGTTTTCGTCGATGCGGCTACGACCCCGCTTCAAATGGCGGAGGTTCACGTTTCGCTGAGTGGGTGAGACGCCGGTAACTGGTCCAATATTGAACTCTTCACTTCCCCCGATAGTAGCATCCAGAAGAGTTCGTGACTTTGGAGTTCGCGAAAAGGCAAGCTTGTGATCCGGGGTCGGGCGGGTATCTGCATTGACAAGACGGTTGAACTCTGATGCGAGCTGGGCAGGAAAGGATGATCTGTGTCCACCTTCCGTAGATACAATAATGGCGGGGGATGTCCTCGCGGGGTTCAGAGCGTTCTCCGCCACATGATCCGGGATGGGAAGTGATGGTGGTTTCGCTAACGCTTTGGGTGGTAAATGTCCTGCGCTAGCTTTCGGGGTTGAGGTAGCAAGCATAACGCCGCCCGAGATGGATTTATCCTTCTGCTTTAATTGCGAAGTGGCGTTCTGCGAACCTCCCGAACTTGTGTGAATATCAAACAATGGGACAGTGTGATGGGGTGCAACAGCCTTTCCATCCTCGTCCATATTCAGGGCGGTAGTGACTTTTGTGGAGAGGGAATTGACCTCGGGGGCCGCACGGATCCTGGTCATATCCGCGATGCCCTGTTGCTGTGACGCACTGGCTTCTTCAGGATGGCCGCGATGCTCAGATGTTTGGCCACTGGGCGCTTCTGTACGTCTCAAATCATAAGCCTGAGCTTCTGCATGGGTTTGCTGTTCAACCAAAAGTCGACCCTGCTCGCGACCGTTCTCAACTTCTTGACGTTTTCTATCCGCTTCGAGCTGACGCTGTTTCTCGTCCAGATCTTGGCGAGCCCGTCCCGCTCCGGCGTGCGCTCGTAGACGCTCTTCCTCCACAAATCGGCGACGCTCTGCTTCTTCAGCCTCTCTCTGTTTCCTTTCTTCCTCCAACATGCGCAAAGTGCGATTGGATTCTTCCAGCTTCTGCACCTTGTCTGAATGCATTCGGCGAAGATGCTTGACAGCGCGAAGAAGATCATTACGGGACTTGATGACCGCTATTTCTTCTTCATCCATACCATCCTGAGGCTCGGTGGGCTGATCGTCTGATACAGTCTCACTTGCCAACCGCCCAAGTTGACCCTTCGCCCTCAGAGCCTCGATTTCCTTGAGCTCGGTCATTGCAGCTGTAATTTGTTCCTGCACGTCCTGCATCCTTTTCGCCTCAGCGGCTCTCTTCTCCTCTTCCTGCGCTTGCCGCTTCGCGAGCATAGCCTTTCTTGCCACCTCCCTAGTCTTGCTTTCCTGCTCCAACGAAGCCAACGAAGCCTCTTTGACATTCAGCTCCTCGCGCTTCTGTTGAAGCTCTTGGAACTCTTTGTGCAACGTAGCCTCTTCCGCCCGCTTCGTTTGCTCGAACGCTGCACGTTGTTCTTCGAATGATCGTATCTGGAAAGCGAGAGCATTCTCACTGTCGATCTGGGCACGGTGAACAGCGTTGAGTGCGGAGTTGAGGATTTGGACAGCTTCGATGACGGCTTTGCGTTGAGTCTGATGTTCTTGGGTGATAGTCGTGGGTGAGTGGACAAGAGCTAATGAGGAATCGTCCGTGTTCATCGAGGTGTCGTTAATACTCAGTCCCACCCGCCCAGACGATTGATTGGCTAAATAGGGATGGAGGAGAACTATGGGGGTGGAACTGTGTTGTGACTGGCTGGACTGATGGGGGGTGAGATTGTCATTCGCCCGTGATACAGAAGGGTCCGGGGACGAAAACTGGGATGATGGGGGAAGCGGCGAAGCCAGATTAACAAGATTGGCGCTGATGGCTTGTAAACGTTCTTGTCGGGCCCCCAAGGAATCGATGGCGGCAACCACAGACGGTGGTGGCTGCACGTCCTGCGCTGCAAAGGACGGAAAAGGCTCCGACGGTTCCCTAGGAGTAACGTTCGTGGAGACTGATGCAGGAGTAGGGATCCGAGAGGACCTGGTTGTCATCGCATTCACCAATGGGGCAGAAGAAGTAGGACTATCCACATTCAATGATTCTAGAGCCGGAGCCAAAGAGGCAGGCGTAGTAGGTGGCGATTCGGGTGGTTGGAGTAAAAATTCGACAGGTGGAATGAGACTGGCATCCTCAGTAGCACGCCTGATGCTATTAACGCGGGACGCAGGTGATGGGAATCTGGAAGTCGCACTATGCGCAGTATTGAGAGCATCGTTGGATGGACTGCCATTCATCTGGATGCGTGACGCCAAAGAGCGATTGGATTGGCTTGTCGATGCATTCCATCCTGAGCGTTCATCCATCGAGCTACTAAAAGCACTGCCAGCCAACTGCTGAAAGAGGGTCTGTCTTGAAGATGATCTGGATTTGGGAACATCGTTGTTGGTGAAAGCAGGGGGAGGTGTGGATGTCGGCGATGGGGATGATGAATGATAATCGGTATGATCAAGGGAGATACGACTGAGCAGCTCAGGCTGCTTTCCTATAGAATTGAAACGAAAATCTTTGAAACTGACTGAGGTGGGTTGTACAGGGGCTGTATGGGGATCTGACGCCACAGAGCTACCTTCCGCACTGGCCGGTGGATAGGAAGGAAGCAAATGTTGCGAGGGACGACCAAACATCGAGTGAGGCATCGCTGAGGATGATGATGGTCGGTAGGAGAGATGTGGCGACTGCGGAAAGCGATGTTTATACACCTGAAAGACGCCCAATGCATATATTTAGCATGTCCCCATGAAAACTGTTCGGACGCGATCACCTCAGGAGAGAGAGAAAAAAGGACCACGACACAGAACTCGCGACAACGTTGGACGAATCGTGACCAGTGCCTCGCGGTAACGGTAGAAAGGAAAGACGGGTAATCTTGAAAAGACTCGTAACTACATATCTCAGCCTGGAAATTGCCGACCTTAGTAATAATATCCACAACATTTCCGATCTATCTAGCAGATCAAGAAGATCTCACTTCTGCACCTTCTTCCCCTTCTTCCCCCCTCCATCTTTTCTCCGGGACAACATCGACGATGTATGAATCTCACCCGAGTCAGACTGGCTTCTCCCAGGCGACATCGTATCCTGAATAAATGTCGTGTCCGCATTGAAGGAAGGTTGAGAGGCATCAGCGAGGGTCCCTTTCATCGACCTCGTCACCTTCAATGCCGATTCCCCTCTCAAGAGCTTCAGAGTCATTGGTCTCTTAATTTTGAAGCGAGTCTTCCGCGCTGACTTGCGGCCCTTCGTTTTATCAATCTTCTGTGTTAATGGCGGTCGAAGAGATGCTGCACGTCGTGGTCGCACGACGTTGATTTATGTGGTACGGAAACACCAGGACATACCATGGATGACTGGATGTAGATCATACATCTCATACAAGTGCAATACAGCTTGTTCCTTGTCTTTGGCCTCGATCATCAAATCTAACGAACCAAACAATGAGCTATGCAACTGACGGAAGCCGGTCAAGGAGTACATTGGCACTCACCCATATCATCCGGAAGCCCTTCAGGGAGACCTTCACAACGGTCAGAATGCGCTCGCAACTTCATTATGCTGACAGCTCCGGTCCTAGGCTCGCTGTAATGCTGTTTAGGTCTAATACCGCGTCGTCTGAAAATCGCGTTTGCTTGCGCGATTATGGCTGATGGAGGAAGTCCAGGCGACGGATTCAGCTTGTCATGGTGATAGTCGAATACCAGCGGTACGGCGAGCTTGGTACAGATGGGCAGCAGGTCCGCAGCGTTGTAACAAAGCTACTAGTATGAAAACCTCGTCAGTGGCATGAGATGCGATGGTCTAGTATAGCTGCCTCGTCGTTCTCGAGCACCAGCCGCGCTCGAACGCGTGCAGACAATGATGTTGTATAACACTCTTCATCCTCATTAATGCAGCTGCCTTGTCGCCATATACCCCACCTCCATGGATGATCATAACTCCATCTTGATCAATACTACCCATGCGCATCAGTAAACCTACACAGTACTTACTTCACACTTATGTACTTGGCATGCTGAGAAAGTAATTTAGTGACTTGGGCAACGATATCCAGATCGAAAAAGAATCCCAAGTCAGGAATCGAACGCTATGAATATTTGCAGAGCGATCGGAGACTGAAATTTGACTATAACGAGTAAGTACGTGTATGACTAAGTAAGCACCGTTCTCGCTTTCGAGTCGTGAACCAGGACGAAGCCGAAGTTCACCAAATCCCTTGCACAGTACTACCATGGTTCGAATCATAATCAAAGGAGGTCAGTACACAGTCCTCTTATACGCGCATATTTTTATTTCTAACCATTCAAAACTAACCAGGTGTCTGGAAGGTTCGTGGCGTCTCGAGACCAATGTCGTGATCTGACTAACTATATGAGCAGAACACCGAGGACGAAGTTCTCAAAGCTGCCATAGCAAAATATGGAAAGAACCAATGGTATTCCATCTATTCCGTTCATCCAGTCAGAATTGACATCCCCACAGGGCCCGGATATCATCTTTACTTGTTCGCAAGACGCCCAAACAATGCAAGGCTCGGTGGTACGAATGGCTAGACCCTTCAATAAAGAAGACGGAATGGTCAAAAGTAAGCCCCATCCCGCTTGCTTTACCCCAATCTCACATCTCATGACTTTCAGACTGAAGATGAAAAACTACTCCACCTTGCCAAATTAATGCCGACGCAATGGCGGACGATAGCGCCCATGGTTGGGCGGACTGCGACGCAGTGTTTGGAACGATATCAAAAGCTGTTGGACGAGGCGGAGTCGAAGGAGAATGAGGACCTAGGTTTGGTGGGGCCGGGAGGTGAAGATAGACCGAGTGCAGATGATGTTAGACGACTGCGACCTGGCGAAATTGACCCGGATCCTGAGACGAAGCCTGCACGACCGGATCCTATCGACATGGATGAAGATGGTATGCCACTTGTCATTGTCTCCTCTGTCCGTCCATGTTTGACCACTTTTCGCAGAAAAGGAAATGTTGTCTGAAGCCCGTGCCCGTCTAGCCAATACGCAAGGAAAGAAAGCAAAGCGGAAAGCTCGTGAGCGCCAGCTGGAGGAGGCACGACGATTAGCTGTTCTCCAGAAGAAGCGTGAACTGAAAGCAGCTGGTATTATGTTCGTCTTTACACCATGCTTAGACATCCCCATAGATGTGCTCACATGCTCTTTTGCAGTATGAGGTACAAAACTAAGCAAAAGGGTATGGATGTAAGTATCCATCTTCAACGTTTTTCGGATGTTCGTTTACAGTTAACTCTTTTTAGTATAATACGAACACTCCCTTTGAAAAAAAGCCCGCTCCCGGCTTCTACGATACCTCCGAAGAGCAGGCACGCATAACCTCTGCTCCCGTCGGTCAATCCCTCCGGCGTCTCGAAAACAAGCGGAAAACCGACGATGATGAAGCAGAGCGCAGAAAACGCCAACGTCGTAACGCGGAAAACAAGGGTAACGAACCCCACCAAACTAAATTCATCGCAGCCCGTGATGCTCAGATTCAGAAGCTTAAAGAAGCTGAGAACATCGGTCGTCGACGAAAGTTGGTATTACCTTCAGCTCAGGTCGGGGATACAGAGCTGGAGGAGATTGTCAAAATAGGTCAAATTGGGGAGAAATCCAAGGCACTGGTCACAGATGGTAGTGCAGCCACCTCAAAGCTGATTGGTGAGTACGAGGGCCTGGAAGGCGCACGGATGGCACGGACACCTCGTACAGCACCTCAACGTAGGTTTTTGTTTGTCCACAGATCAAGTACGTTCTGACTTCTGACGGCATGGATAGACGACAACGTCTTGACCGAGGCCCGGAACCTCCGAAATATGACAATCGTCCAAACCCCTCTGCTTGGCGACGAAAATACACCCCTTCACGTTGGGCCAGGTGGAGGAACCGGTTTTGAGGGTGCCACACCCCACCACCAGGTAGCCTCCACTCCTAATCCCCTCGCGACACCGTTACATAATGGTGTAGGACCCGACGGTCTTGCCACGCCCCGTGGCGTTGGCGCGACCCCGCTCCGTACACCCATGCGTGACAATCTGAGCATCAACCCCGCAGCGGGTATGGTGACCGGTGGTGCGACACCGCGCGAACAACGACTTCGTGTCGACTCTGCCAAGCGGGCTCTGAAAGCCGGCCTCATGAGTCTACCGAAACCAGAGAATAATTTCGAACTGCTGGTGCCGGAGGACGAGGAAGAAGAGCAGACGAGTGGTCCGATGGTCGAGGAAGATGCGGCAGAGCGCGATGCGAAACTGAAACGCATGCGACAGGAAGAAGAGCGTCGGATTCTGGCGAGACGATCGAAACCTGTACAGCTTGGTCTACCTCGACCGCCACGCGTCGACGTTGCGCGACTCCTGCAAGACCTTGACATTGGCGACGACGACGAGCTCACAGATGCGCGCAAGTTGATCAATGCAGAACTCGCGAGTCTCGTACTCCACGACTCCATCGCGCACCCACTTCCCGGTACCAATCTGCCCGGAGGTACCGTCTCATCGTATGAGATGCCGGACGACGATGATCTCGCACAAGCCAAGTCCCAGATTCACCTCGAACTTGCGACGGCGATTGGTTTTCCTGACGCCACTGAGGGACAACTCAAAGAAGGGTTGATCACCCTCACAAACAACGAAGAGCAAGATGAGTCCATCTCTTGGGCACACGTCCGACAACTCCTCGCATTCGACAACAACACGCAAACGTGGGTAGACCCTGACACGCTCCCCCTTGATGAACGGATAGCAGGCTACACTACCCTCCTGAACGAATGTCAAGAACAAATGTCCAAGGAAGCGAGCAGAGCCACCAAGGTGGAGAAGAAACTCGGGATCACACTCGGAGGGTACCAAGCGCGCAACAAGGCGCTCGCTAAGCGCGTCACCGACGCCTTTGATGAGCTTGTTAAGACCAAAGTCGATCATGACAGCTTCTCGCGGTTGGCTGCAAACGAGAGCGCCGCTGGTCCTCGACGGGTGGAGACGCTCAAGGAAGAGGTGGAGGTACTACAACGGAGGGAGCGCTTGTTGCAGGAGAGATATGCAGAGCTGGATCGGAACAGACGGGAAGCGGAGTCGAGAGTGGCGGTTCTGGAGGAGAAGATCATGATCGAGGCGGAGGCGATGAACGAAGCTGCCCTCGCTGAGATGGAAGGTTGAGACATCATCGATGGTTCACCTCACCTTTCCTTTTTTTTATTCATGCTTATGTATCCTGTAGTAGGTCGTTTGTGTGATCATGATGCGGTGGCACATTAATTGTGAGCAACAGATGCTTTCGAGTTGGGTGGCAGCAGCGGGTACACGGTCCAAGATCCCAGGGCTCTGCTTATCGAACAGATATCATCAAATCGATACTTGCTATGGATGTTGGATAACGATTAATCAACGCGGTAATTGAACGGCGCCAGTACCTGATGACTTCAATGCTCTCAAACGAACCTGGACTAGCTATCCTCAGCAGGCGGCTTGCCACGAAAAGAATTGGGCAGGCTCTCTGTGACAGCGGGCGTGAAAAGAGTTGGTCACTCCCCCCCCTTATCAGTTGAATGGGGAGTCGGAAATAGAGTATGCGTACCTGTTCCCTGAATGACATAAACATTGTAAACCACCAACGCGTCCAAAATTCGGGGGACGGAGCTGATTACCTGAACGTGGCAGATGAGTCAAAGAACAGACAGCAAGGAACGAGAACCACAGACAATGAACTACGAATAACGTATCTGTAGAATGCAGGGGATGGACGTGCCTTGACATTAATGTGTAAGAGTTCTAAGATTTCCGAGGGATCTGTAGGTAAAACTGCAGGAAGGTCCAAGTAACTGCCCTGAACTTCGCGTTCCACTTGGGGATGTCCGACTGAATCTGCTCCCTCCAGTGAGGGTCCGAACATCTAGGACGGGCGCAATTGCTATCGATAAAGTGGTTCTTGGCTGGTCTCTGAATCGGGAAGGCAATGACTGTGGTTCCGTCGTCTGAGAGGCAGATGGCGTCCATGCCAAGGACCGCTTGCTGCCGTTGGATGAAGTTCTCGAAGGCGACCGTAAAGACCCCGGAACTATAGACACGGGTTAGTACTAGTCTAGACGATTGCTTGTACGGACCTCGTTATCTATGAATCATCCGCAGTTGACTCGGAAACTGATATCAGGCTCGAGCGTATGAACGACGTTGGTGGGGCTGGTGATCATCGCGCCGGGCACGTTCTCATTTGAGATCTCAATGAATTTTATTTCCACACATGTTAATCTGACTTTTTGTCTTAAATGACATTACAAAAATGAAAATCACAATGCTCATTGTCTTGATCACCAGAAAGTACGACAGACGAATGTTCTAGCATTTTTTTAATAGCCAAGTTGTGTGGTTTTGTAGTTGGACAGGCTGAATAAGACATGCCATGGACAAGACGTGTGTAAATGACTTGAAGAGTACCGTACACACACACTCCTTCAGACTCACCCTCGACGTATCATTGACCCAAATGCCCTCGTCCCGTCCACGACGTCTCTTGCTAGTCCTCCTCTCCCTCCCCGTCCTCTTCCTCTTCCTCCTCTACCTCGGTTCCCCCGCCTCCCGTCGAGTCATTTCCGACCTCTTCTCCACGAGCGCTCACCCGTCCAAACTCCCCGACGAGATCTTTGGACTCCTCCACTTTGTGACATCCCCCGACGAAGCGGGTCGGGTGCTCAACGCCGTGGACGACCCTACCCGTGATGCCGCAGAAGGGGTACAGCTCGGAGACGCTGTCATGCCGGACACGCCTGTGGAGCTGGCATGGTACGCGCTCGGTTCGATTGCCAAAACCACCCAGCGCATACGCGGGAAGGGTCTGGGGAGATCGTCGGCAAGTGGGGGGTGGGAGGAAAGGCTCGAGGTGTTAGAAAAGGAATATCCCCTCGTCGTGTTTTCAAAGGTAACGTCCGAGGATCCCCATTGGTACATCGTGATATACGCTCCGATCGACTCACACGAACATGTCGGATATGGTCCATAGTCGTATTGCCCGTGAGTGTTTGGGGGTACTGCATTCATCCCTCAGAGGCTCAGGATTTCATGTGTCGTCTGACCGCGATAGGTACTCGAAACGCGCAAAGCACCTTCTCGAGACCTATGACCTATCGCCTCCACCAAAGATCATAGAGGTCGATTTGCGGGGTGCGTTCGTTGAATTCCAGGGCGCATTTATTGATCATTGTGGGCTTTCAGCGGACTCATCCCACATCAAGACGCTGCTGACGCGTCTGACGCGCCGGTCGACGTTCCCAAACGTGATTCTACATGGGCGCTCGTTAGGTGGATCAGACGACCTGATGCGGTTGCACGAAGAAGACCGTTTACGACCGGCGCTGAAGGCAGCCGGAGTGGAGGTGAGATGGGCGGGAGAAGGTGGCGAGAATATTTTGCGCTGATTCCGATCACGACGTTATCGCTCCACGCGTGTATTGAATTTTCAAGGGTCGATATTTGCGATAGACTTTGTAATTAACGTGCGACGTAAAGACAGAAAAGCGTCCAAAATCCATGTCACCAAATTGTCCCAGTTCGGTTCCCTACGAGGAAATTGTGTTTATCTCTATAATGAGGTATTTCGTGAGGTATTCCCATAATCTGTAATGTACGCGACCGAGGTGCCTTGGTCGGCATATATGTGGAGCACGTCCATATTCTTACTCTTTTTTTTCCACATTTTTGAACAAAGATATTACCATTCCAGACGAGACCCTGCTCAGCCTTAATCGCTTCGCCGTCGTTGATTGCCTTTTCCCTTCTTCCCGAGCTCCACTGTGGAGCCCGCTTCGAGTATTCTCCGGGCTAATTCGCCCTTGTCGTGTATTCTCCGAATTTCAGTCATGAGGCCTTTTCTGTCAGACGCATCGTTTCCGACAGCCTGTCCGCCAATCAAAAGGAGGGGCAGACTGGGAACGTGGGTAAGGCGCGTCAACAGCGGTACGAGAACATCAGCGTCTTCGCGCTGATCGACCTCGACGACGAGCGGTGCAGGTTTGAGTTGCATGTTGGACAACATATATCGCACTTCGCGTGAATCGGACGAGTGGAGCTGCCAATGGGCTCAGTTGAGCGCGCCACTGAAACAGGGACGACGAGCGGAAACGTTACTTTTATAAAGAGTATCACCGGGAAGCGGGCCCAGACCTGTTCAACGACCCTATCGAGTTCTTCCTGGGCGGTCTCGCCGCGGGGGTCAAAATCGAGCACGAGCTGTGGGTCGAGAGGGGCGTTTGGGTCCACGAACGACGGGAGGACGTTGTGCGGGAGTGCTGCAATGAACGCGGAGACTGCCGCGAGTTCCTCTGTTGGGGAGAGGGAGAGTGGAGGGCGTGGTGTGGGGGCAGGTTGGACCTTGCGATGTGGTGCTATGCGTTGCTGGGGGTCCGCGTGGTCCGCATGTGGGCGGTCATGGTCCCGTACGTGCGTGAGTAGAGACTTGGAGAGGTCAATAGAGGGGTAAGCGATGAAGAGCAGGTAGCAAGTGAAGGTGACGAGGGAGAAGAGCGCGATGAGGGCGGTGCGGTGTTTTATACGGTACTTTCTGGGGGAGCCGATGGGGTGGAGGAGCGGGAGGGGGAGGGACATGGCTGGAGGGGGATTTGAACAGGATTTAGAGGTATTAAAGGAGGGACGGGACGAAGGAGTGCGGTGATGCCATGAGGTAGTCGACGATTGAATATTCGCTTTGTCTTGTTCATTGAGACAAATCGAGCTAGCACGGATCTATTTCCCGTGCGAAAACATTTATCTTATCTTAGAAACTCAGATCAAGACTGTCGACACACTAACGCCATTCGTTACTACGAGGCACGATTCATCATATCATTCATCACCTCCGTCCTACTCGTCCATCCAAACCCTCTGAATCACCCGCTCCTCGCCTTATCGCGGACCTGAATATCGCATCTTCTGAAGCAGTCGGGAAAAAGTGACGATATCCATGCCGATATCCACCATTACCGACCCACGTGTATCCACTTCCTCTTTCCACACCAACGTCACCCTAGCATACACCGACGGCTAGATCATCATCTCCGAGTCCATCGTGGGCTGGCTCGACGCGAACTCAAGTGTCGTTCTGATACCATGGTGACTTTACCGACGCCACGGGGTCAAAAAAAAAAAGGTCGAGAAGGGAAAACAAAACAAAACGACTAAACATTAATAGGGCGGTGTACAAAGCAGGGTTACGGTACACTGCGTCCGCGAGCTCACAACGGAGTCGTTCTCCCCCTTGCGATCCTAAACTCGTCCTCGTCTCTGTCAACGTCAACGCGGTCCGTCGACGTCGAGTTCGTCCGACGCAATGAACTTGCTCGTGCTCGCTTGGCGCGAACAGGCTGTTCCAGCGCTGGTTGCGAAAAGTGTTCGCGAAGTTTGTTCGTTGCTTGTTGCTGGATCTGTGCAAGAACACACCACGTTGACGGTCTGTCAAACTCTTATCACGAAACGTCACACGTACCTCGCCCGCTACTGTTTTGGAAAGCTGAAGCAGGGGACCCGTCAATCCTAGCTTGACGATTGTGTATCTGTGGGAGAAACGTATTTTAATCACCTGCATTGTCAAAATCTGGTGGCACTTACGCGGCAGTGGCCATCGTGACGAGCATCACAAAGTACAGTGGGTTGAACAGCACCACCATCGCCTCGTTCCATCCAAGCACCATCATCGCTCCGTATACCCAGTAAGGTACCTGTGCGATCGACGATACAGTGCTTCGCTTCGCTTCCACAAAGTATGCGTCTGCATCACGTCTAAAACGGGCGGAGAGATCGAGGTATTTGGATTCCGAGAGGACAACAAGCGACGCTGCAAACTCAAATTCCTCCTCTGCAGTTCCAGTAGCGCTCGGGGGTGAAGGAGGAAGAGTATACTGCAGGGAGGGATCCACTGGGGAAATCTTTGAGAAGAGCGGAATGAGTGACAGAGTCTACATGTATTCGTCAACCTTTGTTCCCAAACCAAGTAGGGAGAACCATACTTCGTCCTTTGCCTTGCGGAAAGCACCCTCAATGTCGTCGTCAGGCTTCCACACTTGAGGAACGCCATGTTCGTCATATCGGAAACGTTCTTCAAAGTGCATACGGAGCTTGCCGAGGATAGCAGTGTCCGCTGTCAGTTCATCGATTTTGGCACGCAGAACAAGCCAAGCACGCGTGCGGAGCGACGAGAGAGCGTTCGCATCCTCTTCCTCCGTGCAGTTGAACGCTACAGGTGGCTCGTGAAAACTGGCAACAAGGTGAAAAATGGGAGGTCTTACCTTTTGCCTTGTTGAGGTATGATGATTCGGCCCTCTCCAACAACTGCTTGAACGCACCCAAAACCTTGTCCCACATGTCAGGAGCGGCCTTGTTCAAAGCAACATCCACGGGTTCAGATATCTGTCTCTTGAAGTTCCTCTGCATGGTGGTCAGCCGATCAACATCGTTCCATGTCTCGGCGTCGAGACAGCAAACTCTCACCTCAATGAGATTAACCATCTTCTTTGTTTCGTCCCTCCTAAAGACCTCCGCAACGTTGGCAATCTCCTCTCTCAACAACCCCAGCTCCTCCTCCCAACTCCATTCGTCCTCCTCGATGCACGCTTCCTTGCCGCCCGCTTGAAATCGCGTTTCACATTCATTTGTCGCTTTGCCTACAACATCTCCAAAGTTGTAGTCTGTAGTGTCACCACTCAGGGTGGCATGCAGTGCGGATTTGAAGGCCGACAGGCACGATTTGTGTAGGTTTTTGAGTTGGCCAAGGAAGACGGGGCTGAGAGTAGAGGTGATGGCGGCATGCAGGTCAAGGCGTTTCCGGGAGTATACACCTTGGTGGTAACGCGAGGCGTCACGATCATAACGGGCTGTGTCGTGCGCCAGTCAGAAACAAAAAAAACTTGTCCACGACCGGCGATAGGCACTGGCGGGGAAAGAAACGCACCAAGTGTGTGATCTCTCCAATTCCTCATCAATGCGCCAAGTCCTTCTACAACTCTTCCGGCCTCGATCGGTCGTTTCTGAGATTTTGCCTGCTCATTGAACTCGCCGAGTGCAGCAGTAGAGATCTCGTCGCAGCGGAATTGCGCTAGGAGCTCTTGTTGCGTCGGCAAGTCTAGATCCTTGTTAGTTTGGACTTGTTCCTGTCGTTCATCATGACGTTGGTAGGGGCTGTTGCTCGACGCACAAGGTACATACCCATATGTTCTCCATATAAACAGCAACACCGTCGGCAGGTATTCTCTTGTGATAAACATCCTTGAAAACGTAGTCCTCGCGTCCTTTGGCCGTGAAGCGCTCTCTTAGTAGTGCAACGTCGTCCTCGAATTTCTGCGCAGCCAGAATCTTGTGTGGGAGAGCGGTGAACACCAAATCAAAGTAATCCGACAGCTGAGCCTCTGCGAGCCCGGCTGGCTTGGACAACGAGTCCCAGATTCGCATGAGGTCAGCAGTAAGCGTGCTTTGAAGGTTGGACAGGGGTGTAACACCAAGGTGATCCCGAATGACGAAGAGAAGGAGCGTCCGTGATTTGGGACCTTCCTGGACTTTCTTCCCAAACAAGCAGAGATTCACCTCAAAGACAGTCTTGAGCAGCCCCATGTTGGCACCTTGGTAGAGACCGACTTGGTGTTCCCACAAATTGATGATCAGAACTTCAGAAGAAGCAAGAGAGAAAAGCGCAGATTTGCGCTCAAAGTCCTGCGACGGTGTTAACTCGTATGAAGGAGGTCTTGAAAGATTTATCGAACCTGGTCCTCCCCACGTTCACGACCATCTGTGCCTTCCACGTCCAGAACCATGACACCCATTCCTTTTCCTCTGCACATCCATATGCCTATGGTGAGGGGCAACTCAGAAACGTGTTTTTGACACCAGTCTAAGGAGGAACTCACCCTTTGTCGTTTGCTGTCGCTTCGTCTCGTCCATGACGTCGAATGTGGTTCCAAATAATCTATTCAACAAAGTACCTATGCAACCCCGAGAATGTGGGTAAGTAAGCAGAACACGACACGCGTCCGGAGGCAGTGGGTACGCGAGGAAAAGATGGTGACGCACTCTTTCCAGTTGACTGAGAACCGAAGACGGCGACGATGTTGTAGTCGAATCCGGCGTCGCGGAGACCCCATCGCTCGATCTGGGTTGATAGGTCCGGGCTGTTTGGATGAGTCAGGTCAGATTGTGCAAAGTTGAAAGGATAAGTTGCGCAAGTCAAGGACGCGAGCCACGGTGACCGAAAAAATGCCAGTCCCTGCCATGAGTCTAGATGAGCGAAAGGAGAGCACTCACGTGAAGTCCTTGTCGTCGTTGATTATTTGTATCCGCTCCGAGGGACTTTCGAGGGTGTGACTATTGAGCTTTGGGGTCGAGGCCAACAAGGCAGTGGAATCCGTGGTAGGCTCTAGTATGCTGCCATTTGCTCGCGGACCGTCATGGGTCGGGGCGGGTTCAGAATTGGAAGGGTCGAACATTTGATACACACAAAGAAATAGCGATGGTCGCTATGGTCTATGACGGGGAGCGAAAGAATGAAAGGAAAAGTGTAGGAATATTTGGATAAGATACTACTTGCCCGTTGGAGCGCAAGAGCAGAGTCAAAGACAAAACGACCCTCCACGCGACAACTCGCTCTGTTCGGCATTTTCCGATATCCGCAAGCACAACGACTCGACCCACAGCGATCCGGGTTCGGTGACACACCGCGTAGAATGTCCATCACTGGCGAGAAACCTGAAGTTAGCCGGTGTCTGATCTATTTATTTACTGCAGAGCTTTCAAATCATAGAACAGCCCCGACGGTGCAACGGCTCTCGCATACATGATTTGGACACCGCCTCCATCAGCCAGCGTCGATGCGTTGGAGATCCTGCCCGGCACTTTTATGAACGCAATAAAAAGGAGTGTTTCAAAGTCATATCCTTCTCAACAGCCCTCACTACCACACTAACAATCTCGTCTCCTGCTAATCATGCTGATTTCCTGGGCTTACAAGAAGTACAAGGCCAAGAAGGCGGCCAAGGAGGAGGAGAGGCAGCTTGCGGCGGCGGGTGCATCCAACCTAGCTGTAGACCCATTTGTCCAAGAAGGACAGAACGTCGAGACGGGTGGTTCGCATCCTGAGCAGCCCAGCTTAGCATTGGGTTCGTGGTCTCTTGCTCCTTCGGTCGGTCCGCTCTAACTTGGATTCAGGTAGCCCATGACGGGTCGCTGCTGGAGCGGTCTCCAGTGCACATCTGAAACTACCATATGTAAGTGCATGGGTCGTCGTTGCGTTGTTCGTTGGTGACATGGGACCACAGTTTTACCGCGTCAATCCGACTAGTCTGATTTCTATATCCATTGCCTGTGCTATTTGACGTGTACATATTTCCTATCCACGGTGTTGTGTGGAGTGGTGAATGTTGAATGAATTGCTCATGAACAGGTCAATTGAAGTTGGTTGGATTGAGCGAGTGAGTGACTTGTCGTCTAAATTCTAAGATGTCGAACAGAATCAGAAATCGAGATGCCAAATTCCATCTTGTCTGTCTTTGCCAGAAGCTCCCTCAGAAGCTCCCTCCTCGCCCCCCATCCCATACGTTCTCCCTCCCTTTCTCTTTCCACCACCACCACCACCACCACCACCACCCACACTCCTTTGTCTGTCGTTCCTTTCTTACCCCCCGCCATGCCGTCTCCGGACGTCGTCGCGCCCGCACTCCTTCTCCCCATCCCTGTCCTTTCCCTCGTTCTATCAGTCTACAACTGGCTCTTTCACAGATCTACCCCCATGAAAGGTGCAGTCTTCCTCTTCTTGGCCATATTGGCTGCCGTGGCCGGCGGGACGGCTTTGAGCGTCGCCTGTGGCGAGCCGCTCAGAATTGTGGCCAAGGCATTCACAACCCTTTTGCATACCACATGTAAGCCCCACTCTTCACCTTTTCCCTTACTTGCTGGCATTAATGGTCTTGTGCCCAGTGTCCGGTATTTCTATATACGCTCTCAGTCCATCCTCCCAGACCCCCGCATTCCCCCCTCCCTTCCTTGGTTTCTTCCTATCGCTAGCTACCCTCCTCGTCGCTTGTGGTACGTCGTTCCCCCTCCCCCCCGGCCGCATCCTTATTTGATGATAACCTGACAGAACTCGTCTCCGCCCTAATTCCGACGAGCCCTCCCCTCCTCCCAGCTACATTAGCACTGGTAGCTCGCGGCATCCTACTTACCCTTGCCATAGCCGCGGCAATCCTCTTGCGTCGTCGACGTGCAGCTATTGCAGCCGAGATGAATATCGAAAAAGGTCGGCCAGGCGATGAGTCGTCTGGAAAGAACCCCGGCCGGGTATCCTCTCCAACCCCAGCTACTTGGCCATTCCCAGGTTCCCTTGCATTGCAACACGAGTCGGAACATGGAAGCTGTCCTGCGAATCAATCCACCCGGCCCGATCTTCTTCCCCCATCGATGCCAACTCGCACACACAACGTGGACGAAGATGCACACAAGTTTTACAGACAAACTTTCGTTTTTCTGCCGCTGGTCCTCACGATTGCGCAAATATTTGCCACCCTATCTGCTGCCCTGAACGTCGCTGCCAGCATACTCGTGGACGGCGCGATCACGCGAACCAATCAACCTCCGCTACACATCCTCTTCGCGTCTGCCGCTTGCACGTTACTGTGGTCTATTACAGTATTGACCATCGTTCAGAGTAAGTCAATCAGTTTCGGTACCATCTTGAGCTTACATGCGTGTCACGCGGACAAGTGCTTCCCGCCAAACCCCCGTATTCTTCGGAGAAGCAAGTGGCGATAGGTCGTGAACAGGGGCCACCCGGAGGCGAGCTTTCGCATGATAATCCTGTACGGCGGACACCAAAGCATTCCCTCTACCGACGCGAATCCGATTCTCTGCTCGATTTCCTTTCCTTGCGAGATCCGTTTGCTAGTTCGCCGCCACCGCCACCGCCTCTCCCGCCTGTCGGGCTTGGCCTCGATGAAGTTGATGTGGGATGGAATGGGAACAAGGAAATTGGTGTGCAATACCGTTTTCCCGCACCGCGTTCAATCGTCAAGGGAGGACGGCCCAAGGGAAAGAAGGCCCGTGCCAACGGAAAGAATCGTCTCGCCCACCAAGATTCTGCTCGCACGTTGTTGCCCGTCCCAGAGTCCCGAGGGACAGAAACTGATGTAGAAAGGGACAGGGGATTCGGGGACGAGGTGCGGCTTGCGCAGCTCCTACTGCAGTCCCTCAGCGAGGGGGGTGAAGACTGTGACAATTCTCACACGCCGACTCCGGTGCCGACAGTGCAAGCTCCTCAGGTGACCCATGTACAGCAAAATTCCCGGTGGAGCACGAGCACGACCATCCAGTCCATGATGTCTGCTTCGGTTAGCAATAGGTCAGGGGTGTCGACGTATACGACTTGTGCGAGCGAGAAAGTTCCGACAAGCAGGATCTCGATGAACACTATCGCCTCGGCGTTCGGTAGTCACAAGAGTTCAGAAGCGAAGAGGAAATCCGCCACGATCGCCTCGTCATCGAAGGGTTAGGTGCCACGTTACTTGAAGTACAGTTGGGGATTTCATGTGTTTCGACTGTGTCTGATCTCTTGGGTAGGACCCGTGTGGGTTGTTAACCGACCTCATGCCACTCGTTCGCAGACTCTCAAAAGTTCAATCTTCTGCCTCCTGAACACGCGTTCGTTATCGTGTCAATCAATGGCACCGTTCAATGTTTATTATTTCTGGCACTGTTATTACCCGCAGCATCGTTGATTTCGACAGCTCTCTTTCTGCATGTCGTTTTTTCTTTTGTTTCCGCCTCAGTTTTCAGCCAGTCCAGTGATGATCCGCGCAATTCGAGTAGAAAATCATTCATTCACAATCACGGCAGTTGGATGCACTCGTCTTTTATTGTTTTTTATTGCATGTACGCCCAGTGTTGTCGTTGCCGCAATGTGTGCAAGTAGGGTACGGTTAATGTAGAGTACTTAGGCTAGTTCGACCGGTCCTTGGCGACGAGGTGATGCACGCGGTCCGAG
The DNA here is from genome assembly GCA_038092955.1 of Boletus pseudo-olivaceus. Lineage (NCBI taxonomy): Eukaryota > Fungi > Basidiomycota > Agaricomycetes > Boletales > Boletaceae > Boletus > Boletus pseudo-olivaceus. The sequence goes on from JBBPRI010000022.1 coordinate 153,110, forward strand.
TTCTTTGTTCATTCAAGTAGCGTCCGACAACCAAATTGAACAAAGATGGAACCACGTTCATCCGGTCATCGCCTGACATCGCTACAACGACGCCCTGGCACTTTTTCAGTTATAGATTGGCAAAATCGATGTCGAGACCCATTTCTGTTCGTTGGGGGATACGCCTTTATTTCTACAAATCGTCCGGTGTCGGTGATCCGGTTGGCAACCCACAAGCACGGTGAGAACCAAAGGTCGTACCCTGCTTCGCGTAAAACCGACACGCGGCGAGGCTTAGAGACCGGAAAGCAGCTCGACACGCCTTAGATTCGCGAGACACGGCCCCCGATCAGCCTGGATCCCGTCGTGCAGTGCAAGTCTGTGTCGTCAAGCGCGGCGCATCCTGACGACCCTTAGTGATGCGGTTGATGGGCGCGGGTCATGCGATCGTCGAAAACGGAACGCAAGAAAGATGCAATCCCAGCTGCGAAGACGACGACGACGACGACGACGACGACGTGTGCGATCATTCTTCGAATAGCAATCCGTCGCTCTTCCATTTGGATCTTCCCGTCGATGATCAGCTGAGAGACGTCGACGTGTGGAGGGTAAGCTTAGTACAAGCGCGCCTGATTTTAATGATAGCAATAATATCCGAGTATCCTCCGGCTTTTATTAGCGTCGACGGAAACCGGAATCATTAGGGCGAGTGTGAACCCGAAATCCCCGACGGACGCCGTCAAAGAGTTCTTTGAAATACGTGGATATGTTGCTGTACGCTGGTACAAGAACACACTCGCCCGTCTTGGCGATCAACTTGGAGTGCTTGAACGTGAGGAGCTCATAAGCAAGCCAGAGCAGGTCAGGAAAATAGATGTCGCGTAGCAAACGAGTGTATATGTAGACGGGGCAAGAAGGTCGGAACCTGAAGCCTGAAAGTCGATCGACCGCATAGGCAAGGAATCTCTTGTAACAGAATATGCACTCACGCGGGCAAGTAGGCAAGTGATCGTGCCCATAGCATGATACAATAAGAAAAAAGGTGCTAAAGAGCACCGAGATGTCAGACTCACAAACTGGGGCATGTGGCAAGCAGAGGGCAGCATAGCAGTTCCTCTGGTTGTTCCCTATTCTTTGATTTCGCTCAACGATGGGTTTGCTGATTCCGAGTCTCGAGGTGGATTCCTCGTCGAGAAATTTACTTTTCCTTTCACATGCCCGGGTGAGGGTTGAAACGTTGAAGACCCTGAGCTGGCCCTTGAGAACATTGGACACCGCATTCTTGCCCTGAGGGTGTGGAAGTCCCAAGTGCCAAACATCATCTCAAAGGCATAACAATAGCTGGCGCATTTTTGCGACCAATTACATTTATAGGGTTGCGAAACCTGGCAGTACTATGTCAAGGTTTGGGTCAATCGTGCAGCCTGGATCGTGCAAGGTCAGAATTACTCCGAGTCAGCAAATCCATAAGTAACTGTGCAGTGCTGTACAACTATGTAATGTCATACAGTGACTGTAGCATGCTTTAGAAAGGTATAAGTTGCTATAGGACAAAAGTATTTTTTCCCTTGTACACACTGCAAGTCTGTAGTCTAAGTACTGTAGGGCACTGTAACACTGTGGTAAAATCACAGGTTTGCTGATCTGAGTCTCATATATCAGGACTGCCGAGGTTAATGTACTATACCCAGCCGTCGAGTGATTGATCCGTGATTGACTTGGAACGTGCCAGTAAAGTAACTTAATCCATGACGAGGTGTTGTTCCACTTAAATATCGCCAGCAAGGCCGGCCCGAAGCCGAATCACGACTGCATCAGTCTCAGAGGCCAAGAAGGTGTTATCGGTGACCGTGTGAGAGAGACGAGATTCGGTTCGACGCTCGCACCACTGCGCACCATAGTTTGGTTGCCGACAAAGGGGCTGAAGCGCTGACTAAGGTCGACCTGTTGCACCTTCATATACATACCCCTGCCTCGGCCCTCTCGGACTCTCTCCCACTCCACTCCCTCCCATGAACCTCACAAATCTTCCCTTTGATCTCCTGCACGAAATCGCACGCTACCTCGACTCCAAGGCAGACATCCTGCCACTTGCTCTGTCGGCCAGTCCCAGATCTCCACATGCCCATATCATCGTACTGACATTTTGTTGTAGAACAAACACCTCTTCTTCGGCCTCTGTCCTACACTCTACTCTGATGTTCAACTGGTCAACATGGATCAATGTCATTCCACGTTAACAATGCTCAACAACCACCCCGATATCGCCCGCCATGTCCAGAAGCTCCTCGTCCGCTTTTCTACAGGTCCTGGGGCACCCTCAATCGATTACAACGGATATATCATTTCCGGTCTCGTCCAGCGCCTTGCACACTCCCTAGACGCACTCCACACGTTCATCTGGGATGGCGACGAAATCCCCCAACGTGACGACATGTGGTTCGCACTGCGCATATCGTAAGAGAAGCTCCATCAGGTGTGCGATCGATAATCTCATGCCAACTGTCAGGTGTTCACGACTCACAACCGTCGGCACCTCTTATGGTGCGCAACTTCCAGAGACTCACAGCAATGTTTGTTCCATCGACCTTGTGTCCAAAATTTCGAAACTTATTGCCCGTTTAGTTCTTCCAATTCAAAGGTCTCCGCGGTTTCATCCTTAACGTGAAACGAGGATTCTACGAACGGTTCGCAGACATTGATCTCCAAGGTGATTCATACACGTGTTCATACAGCTGGCGTAGTTCTCATGGGAGACAGAGTTTCGCGCGCAGCCCCGGCTATGGGACATGCTCATTCGCAAGTCCCCGGATCTGGAAGAATTACATATCAGTGGGATGCCGTTCATTTCCGCACAGGGAGTGCGTCCTCTGTGTCATGCACGCTGGCCCAGGCTGCACACCCTCTCTCTGGGGGACATTTTGCTTGATTGGGACCCCCTGGTTGGTGTCAAGTCTCCTTTCATTACATTTCTTGAAGCACACCCTCGACTACGTTCCCTTCGGACTTCGCGTGCGGCACTAAACCCCGCACTTCTCACCACTCTTGTCCCAGGCTCGCTTCCCGAGCTCACTCACTTTAGCGGCGCGATAGAACATCTGCAAGGACTAGCGCCTATTCACCACCAGATTACCAGTGTCGCACTTGATGAACCCCTGGTCATCCGCGATCTTGCTCCCTCACTACTAGCTAGTGTTCTCAGGAGCCTGAAGTCCCTAACCGAATTGCGTGTCTGCTTCGTCTTTCAGTCCGCCTATGAAGGCGGGAGTTTGGTACGGTCTATTGCACACGCGTGCCCTGGTCTCACCAAGCTTGAGGTCATATGCACCCGCAAGTCTTCATTCACTATTGTACGTTTGCTTCGCTTTTTTATCCTTTTCCATAAATCACCTGCTTCGCAGGACACGCTCGCCAAAGCAGTCCGCACACTTCCTCGCCTGAAACATCTCCGGACGACCCTCGTTCGCTCTCAGCACGAAGATCCACTCCCGGTTTGTGCTGCTACAATCGCACACACGCTCCCACGATTACACGCTTTTTCAATAACATTCATTCCGTCCGACTTCCCGCTTCCGCTTTACTTTGGTTCGGAAATAGGTCGCACGGGCGGCGATCCCGGTCATCTGTATACTGCAACAGGGAATTATGTCCTCAAGGCGGACGAACATGGTTTACCTACCTCCGTGGGGTGTACAGAGCATCGCAGTTCGCGCTCACTGCTGTCCTCGTTGGAATCATTCCCTGTGCTTTTGGTAATACCCACCATCTCATTCAGCAACTCGTCGCGAAAAGCCAACCCGAAGATCAAGAGATACAGTTATACCCTTGACTTGCACCCCAGGGCGAAGAAGCAGTGTGGACTAGGGTTAGTCTTTGAGAGGAGTTCCGCTGGCGAGGAAATAAGGGTACTTGTTGTGCTGATGTCACTGACGGGGCTAGCGCTTTGGCGATTCTTTTCCTGAAGGCATGTATTTGAGTTGGTTTTAGAGGGCCTTGGATACAATACCATATATTGTTGCATAGATTAATCTGTAAGCTACACCCATTCACCTATGTCAGTCATCGACTCTTCCGTCGTCGCCCTCACTTTCTTGTCGTGCGATTGAGTGACCATTGAGGAGTTCGATTGTCCGACCCTGCGAGAAGTTCGGGATGAGGTGAACCCCTCGGATCACTACATCAGGGTCGAGGAATCCAAATGCATCGGGATCCTCCTCGGGTAGGAATCCGACGCAAGGTAGGCGGCGCGACCGAAAAATGGAAGGGTGGGTCAGGTTACGGCCAAACCAACGGACAAATAAAACGTCTTTACGCTGTACTTCGTCAGAACGTGAATGTTCCCCATAGTACCGTACATTGACGTGGAAAATCTTGAGTACGCAGGCATACCAGTATGGATGTCGATTGTATAGAAAAGTGTAGTGTAGTCACTTGATTAGTAGAATACTACATACCTATAGAAAAGTGTAGTGTAGTCACTGAAGAGAAAGACTACACTACTAGTGTCTGTGATAGGGTATGCTTAAGTAAGCTACTACTGTCTGAAACCCATACGATATGAGTTTCCAACATTTCTCCACCACCATCGATCCACGCGCATTGTCGCATACCTCTGGCGCCACCAACTACAGTGAACCCACCTTCCTGCATGCCAAGAATGCCATTTCTCTGGCACATCGCTTGGACATCACGCCCATGATTGAAACTGTGCACACTCTTGACCTGGTGGCTAACCACCACATTGATTGGCAAGGAGGTATTCCCTCCTCGTCCCACCAGCTTCAAGATCGGTTAACACAAGTCGCCAATGACGCCTCCCGGTTCATGGAGGTGGATGACGAGAATACCGTCTCGCTGGGCGAAGACGATGATTTCCCTGAGAATTATCTCGGGAATTACTATGACTTTGGTTTCACTGATGATACCTGGTCAGTACCCCTTTCCTCACACCACACAGACACTGATGTGTGATCCTCTTCACCACAGATTCGTAGTACATATTTGTACATGTCTGCTGTAGGTAGTGAAATGAAATCACTACATTTACCATTTGCTACGTGTGATGATTGCTCAAAAACGTCCGGTAAAGGTAAACAACCCGTACACATGGAAGGGACACCACCCGATATGTGGCTTTTGGACTCGGGAGCTTCGGCTCATTTTACATACAACATTAACAACTTTACGGAGTACGTTAAATATGTTGAACCTTGATTCTCGCATACCGCGAACGGAAAGGCTCCGATACTCGGAGAAGGAACCGTGATTATAGAATACAAAGGCATACGAGTGCGACTATCGCCCGTAATACATATGCCCGCGTGTACAATCAAGCTTAT